>JAOTQE010122138.1:0-12569 GCA_025631205.1 Nesometra sesokonis
GACATTTATACAGAATAAAAGGGCTGAACCAATATAACAGTGTGGACATTAAATGTGTGTTTTCCTCACTCATACAACCCATTGTTATATTAACATATAAACGATTATTATGTTAACGTCTAAACAACGTGAACTTACGCCCGTAAACCCACGATTGATATGCAAACTTGTATGAAACGTTGACACAACGTATGCAAGAGAACAGTTTGAAAGTAAATGTATATTTAACGTTGTTTTATGTTAACATATGAACAAATATTATTCTAACGTCTAAACAACGTTAATTAAACGTTGTATTCATGCCCGTAAAACTACGTTTGTTATGCTAACCTATATAAAACGTTAACACAACGTTTACAATTAAGAGAAGAGTTTAAAAGTAAATGTATATTTAACATTGTTTTTATGTCAACATATGAACGAATATTATGCTAGCGTCTAAACAACGTTAATTAAAATATTGAATTTACGTCTAAGCAACGTTAATTAAAATGTTGAATTTATGCCCGTAAAATTACGTTTGGTGCAAACCTATACCCAGCAAACACAATACGTTTTTACAACGTTCGTAAACGTCATGGTTAGGTTGTGTCAGTAAATGACAAAAATATAGTTTAGTTATAGTAACGTTTTATAAACCTACGGCATTCTGCGACTTTGAAAAATTCCTGAAATATCATTTACCAATTGAAGAAAGAGGAATACACAGTCGTGTACAATATTTACATTTAGAATGGACTGAATTTAATAATAATAGAGTAATATCGGGAAGTGGAAGGGAATGGAAATAAACTAACATTTACTGTACAGTAGTTAATAAGGTATTTCTTAGCCTCAGAGAAAAACCCTCTTTGGATTAGAATTTATAATTGTTACTCGGATAATATATGTAACTTATTATTTTAACATTAGTACAACATCGAAATACAGTATAACATTAAAAAAAACGGTTAGTAAAAGAGTTAAAAATAAGTTATTTGTTAAACAATTGGTTGAATTTTACATTTATGTCATAGCAAGTGAACTCAATAAAAATCAGTCAACCAATTAACAATCAATGGCTTGACCAAGGGTTCTTCAGGGTCGATGCAAGCAACCAGTCAAATAAGCGTATTCCTAAATTCAGAATACGAATGGTAGTTTGGCGCTCCATTTTGTTGTTATCCAGTCATAGATAGAACAGGGAGGTATCAAATAGAAACACATCAATTTCAAAAAGTCAGACAATTCAAAGATATTTTCAACCATTTCTACATACAAGACATAGACCTGCTGAATTAAGCTAATAATGTTTGTTTTTTTTTTAATTTTCTTTTTACAAAATGATAGAAATCATATTGCTTGTATTCAGCCCAATACAAATTAGGCAAAATAAAATTACTAGTTTCACGTCCGGGATATGAAATTTTAGTTTGATGAGGGGCTTTACTATTTGCTATTTACTATTTTTGAAATAGGCAAAATACATGCAGTGTAAGCGGAGCCTAAATATATGGATTCAATAAATGAAGAAAAAAACAGCCTTTTACATTCTGTAGTTGTAAAAATAATTAAGACAGCTGACTTTCTGCTGGAAACTGCTCAAAATGTTAATTTTTTTTCAGAAAGAAATTATCATTTTTATGAAAAAAATAAAAATAGCAAATAGTAAAAAAATCCATGAGGCTCCTAAAATCGATGAGAGCGTGGACGAGAAACTAGTAATTAATTTTACTTTGCCTTAATTGTGTAGGTCTAGTCATTGTAAAGTTTGATTTCCAACCCTATTTTTAACTTAGTAAAATAATTGTACACACTACACATTGGGGTATAGATAGCCTGATTAGTCATAGGCCATGAATTTGTCTGTGGTCAGTAAAGATACTTTGTATACATAATTAGCATGGCAATCCCATTAAACTCCTTAGATACGGAGCAGTACCTTGGAAACAGGGTTACTTTTCCTCATTAACATAAATTGAGCCAAGGATGGGAACAGCTTCGTTTTATTAGTATCAGAAGATAATAAAGTCAACACAGGATAAGGTTCTGGTGAAGATACAGATGTAAGTTTTTACATATTTATGATTATAATTTAGAAATTAGATAAAGTTTAGTAATATGGTCTCTATTAAACAACATTATTAATTATATTTGTTGTATAGTTTACCTTCATCACTAAATTACTGTGATAAAAATTCTACTTAATTCAGATGCTAACTGTTTGAATGTATGTATTTAGACACATACAATAGACGATTGTTAATTATAAATCTATTACAGTACATTGTTGATAATACATTGTTATAATGCTATATCATTACTCTACAATGAGTATCATTCCAATACGAAGTATTTTATAACTATTGATTAATGTTTTGTCTTAGTTTATATGCGATATTAGTATGTTCTTTATTGTGCTAAAATACAAAAAATTACAATAATTAGTTGATTAGAATAATATTATATTGCTTAACGTTTTAATTTAGGTTAATGTATTAGATTACTGAGACGGTATATTTTGTATTAATTTTCAGTTTAAACCGTTCACTAAGGTTCACTAAAGTTCAATAACGTTTACTGTATCGTTCACCCACCCTACGTCGTTACACGATCACGTTAATTTCAAGTTCTATCGTTTACGCTATGATACGTCACACCTATAATCGTTTATCGTTCCCGTTCAGATACGTTCTACTAAACTTTCAAGTGTGAACATTCAAACATTCTATAGTTTGATTGTGTATGCCAGTCAATTATCAATGTCATCTGTACGAACATGGTGGACTTAATAAAACTATTTGTCATTTATCTATTTGTGAACGCGTTTGATTCGTATTCTTGACCAGAACCACACGTGGCAAGTGCTACAGTCATGTTTAGTTATTTTAAGTTAATATGTCCAATTTTGCTACAACAATAAGTCCACCGATCAAAATCTCGAAGATCAGGCTGTCTTCGTTAGATTGTTTATTTTTCTTGTTAAGCTAGAGTACTAGTATTCACAAAATTGCAAGAAATAAATGTCTATATAAAGTTATCCACAAAATTCAAGAAATATTAAAATTTACGGTATTCTAAAATTTAATTTTTTATTTAACGTGTATGCAAGTTTTGGAAGCAAATTTAAGGTAGAACTGATTGATTTAGTTATATTTAACATGATAATCAAACTTAAGATTTTTACGCAATTCCAGTCCAAGGTATTGTATGCATTGGGCATTTTCAATTTCATCATTTCCTAGGGCGAATTTGACCTGGGAATCTAATATTGAACTGAAAATAATTTGTTTTATGAGTAGGGTAGGATTGTGGATTTCAGATCTAGATCTTGTGAGATTATCATGAAGAAAAGAGTTTGGTTTGGATATGTTGGAATTAATCAAGTCATCCATCCATCAAGTCATCCTCTTAATCATCTATTCATCCGTCCATCCATTACCCAGGCTTGTAGTTATGGAACTTCGTGGATCCGGAGCTAAAAACGCTAATAATGAAGAAACCATTCTTCCAAATTGTTTTCTGTGTTTGTAATAGCGCCCCCTACATAGAGCTTTTAGGACTGTTTGCCTCCCAGTCCGTCTCCCTGTCTGAAACAATTACTTAAGTATTATAGAAATAAATGTTTAATTCGCTTCTAAAACTACAATTTTTGAACTATAAATATCCTGGTGGCGACACAATTTGTAACTTACAATACAGAGGGCGCAGGCAGAACAATCGACCATTGCAGTCTGCATAATGAGGTGACATCGCTACTATAAAACATGGGAATCACGGCAATGTATGTTCATCCAAGGGTGTTTGCCACCGACACAATCGTTCTGTAAAGTATGCTTATTGACTATTTTGCGCAATGTCAAACCATCAACGTCTTTTAGATTACTACACCCGGACAAGCTTTCATTTGTTGGCAATATCCTGTGTAACATTATTTAATTTAACTATGTTTTTTTTACTGTATATTTCTTGCGAACTCTTCTACGACGCGTTTTTCTAGTATCATTCTGTTTCCCTTGCGTAACATTAGATTTTATCCGTCTTTGTGTCTTCATTGGATACAAGTTTTGATTCTGCATGAACCTTCTATTCAGATTAGTGTATTCAACGTCGCCTCTTAATATATTTTTACAGAAAATCGAATCAGTCATATTTGGTTTTAGGACAAATTTTTCCAGTCGTCTATCTTTAGTATTGAATCGTTGTTCGTCAATGCACTTTTCCATGGTTTCTTGTTCCATCTGTTTTAGTTTTGCAAGATCTGAATCAAAACTAGTGCCATATTCTTTAATTTTTCTCCATAACGTCTCATTGAAATGGTTGTACATCATGACATCAGCACCATTCCATTTGTGTATTTGTGCGCGTAATTTATCAGTGAGGGCGTATCGATGACTAGAGCTTCGAATTCCGTTAGATACGTACAGTATATCTTCAAAACTCCAACACATAATTTTCTTCAGTAGAATCAAAGACTCGTCAAAATATTCAGTAAGAAGAACTAAATCAAATTCTGAATCCAGCTGTCTTATTTTATACTTTACTGTGAAGATATCATCATGTTTGTTGTGATCGAGACCCAAGTCGAATAATTGGCCATTTCTAGCTGTTTGCCACATATAGAATTTTTTTTCTAAGAACTTCTTAGGGGTTTTCATAAAGGATTTTATAGGATTGCTATGATTCGTTAAGCGTAGCGACTTGGCTATTTCATAATATCCGAAATTTGATTCAAAGTGAGCAGTAGGCTCGCGAATCATCGTGATATATTTGGCATCATGTACCACGGCGTCCATTTCTGGTCGATTGTATCTGGCATGGTTTGTGTGTAAGTGGTAGCTATTTAGTGATTTGTTATTAAATTGTGCTTTTGGTGACAGTAAGTGTATCATGTTACGATTGAACAAATCCTTAGGTGAAAAGCCATGTCCACGATTAGGAACTGAAAATGTTAAATTTCTTGTGTAGCCGAATCTCTCTAGAATCGTAGCAAGAGTTGTGCTTGCTGTCTTATGAATTTTTATGTAGACTATGTGATCCACCTCCTTGCATTCTTCATATTTTACTTCCTTCGTTTTATTGCTCATCTTAGATCTTACAGTTGGATTATTCTCTCTGAAAATTATTGCCGATTTATCAATTCTGAAACGAAAAGACAAACAGTGTGTATTAATAGTACCGTACAATTTTACGATATTTTCAGATTCAGATTTAGTATGTGCAACAAAATACAAATGTGATATAATTATGGAAGAAAATACAGAAAACCCTACAAAAATGTAGTCCATCAGTTTTCCCATCTCAATTCAAGTGAATCAGGGGTGAATGCAGACTTTTGGAAAAGAGTAACCGGAAGGGAGCCGGTAGATGATCAATGTTTTAGAGGGTCTGGGGCATGCTCCTCCTAGAAATGTTGGTTTTTAGATGTCCGGAAATGGCCTCACGGGCGTGTTACGGGATCAAGTCTTGCTGAATATTTTCGTTTTAGAGACACTTTTAATAAATATTGATATATATCATTCTCCGAAAGGAGGGTGGGGGCGGTCCGGTCCTCCTTAAATCCGCCCCTGTAAATGAAAACTTAACGATTGGATTTCCATTCATCGAATGTTAAATTTATTTCATTAAATTGATCAGTTTCACTAAGATGAGTCTCCATACGTTGAGGCTATAGTTGTAACCTAAAATATCGTAGACCTATTTTTATTATTTTATTTTATATAGAATCTTAAAGATGTCTTGTCACTCAAAAATGGCCAAAAGTCATAAGCACTAATTGTGAAATTAACTTGCTCATATTAAAGTAACATCAAAGTTATGAACTTGAGAAGCGAAATTACTGTATTTAAAAATTGTTTAATAGAATTTTTTCAACAAAAAATGACCTAAATTTAAAAGGCTTCCAGCCTTTTTATGGATTTTTTCTAATTTTAAGCATATAATATTGCAAAGTAGGGGTAAATATATTTTTAATATTCTAATTTTGGATGGAATGATCATAATTTATATATTTCTTCAAAATAAGCAAGTTATTTTCAAAAACAATTTTTTGTCATTTTTTCAGGTGACAATCTTTAAATAATAAATATAAGAAAACACTGAAAGCATGAACGTGTTGATACGAATTCCATGTCCTCCTCAACCAAACGCAGCATTTTTATGACGGAAACATCTAAATCGACAGTATGTTCTTTTTTCAAAACTGATTAGGCCCTACTCTAAAAATAAATTTCCCGGTAAGGGTGTTTTTTTAAAATTCTTTTAGGGCCCAAGGTTGTCATAGGTAAACATGGCGCCCTCTATACCGAACATTTAAAGTAAATCAAACACTATAATTGATGGTCCGAATGGTTGGTTTTGGAACGATTGTCTGAACTTAAACTAGCCATACAAGGCAATTAAAGACGGTTCCGAGATTAAAATACTATGGATAAATCTGTAGAACATTAGTATGTGCCCTAACTGATAAACATTAATTATTTCAAATGTGAGATGCGAAATATTTATAGATTCAGAGAAACTGTCTATTTTCAATCATTTTCTACCATACACAGGGCTTTTATGATGTTAGATGGTATTTAACGTGACTTTCATCATTATATTGGTATTGCGATGTTGCCTGAACGCAAAATCACTCGACGACCGTCTCAGATACAGAGCGACAACGCAACACTATTTCTGCCATTCGCGGTGGCGTTGGCATGACATCAGCAGTACGTTCCACCTATAGTTACAGAGCTCTCCAATGTCAAATTGGGCTTAATACTTATTACACAATGTCAAAAAATAGGAAAATTACTGATTTGTGAAAGGGTTGTGTTTGAAAACCGTATCCAATGCCACATTACAAATCACATGTTCTTATGTGAATTTGACTGAACTTTCCATCAATGTTAGTTATTTGTAATGTGATTTCGATTTAAAAACACAACCCCTTTAAAATCTCTAATCTCCCTATGTAATGTGAGTAATAGACCCACTTTTTATTTGGGACTCATTTTACATGTGAGGTTGTAATTAATTATTTTATAGAATTATCCATAGACATGTTAATTCCAAACTTGAAATTGACGTACGTTGAGTGTTTGTGGTATTCCATTGTTGAAGACGAAGTAATGCTACCATCCTTATTGTAGTTTATTCGAACAGCTGTATCTGATGGTCTATTTAGTTGAATATTTAAATATACACTAGCCAAACACAACAGTATCAGTAAAGTATTGATGTTGGTTTTACATCTTTGTTTAGCCATCTGTAAATAAAAAAATAATTATGATAATGTAAAATTGAAGTATGTGGCAAAGCCAAGCCACGAGATGTTAAGTCGAAAAATGAAAAGATGAGTCAATTACATGAAACTAGCCCTTATTATCTTTGACATGCAAAATACAAATCAATTCATACGATATTTCCTTGCGAAGTTATGAGCAATCAAAGTTTTAACATTTCAAATACAAGTTTTGAGAAATATGCATTTAAAATTGTTTGTCATCAGTAAACATTGTCTAAGCAGGCTCATTAATTTAAAGTACATCTTTTTATCATATAGTTGTATGAAAGTTGAATGTTTAAATTGTATGTTTTTAAAATAAAATAAAAATAAATTAAAATAAAATATATACTTTAGTTTGTTTAGATTTTAACAATTAAATTGTTCAATTACATTTTGGATTTAGCTATCAATCGAACAGTTTCGTCGATTGTCATATTTTAATGATTTTATGTATTAAAATTTGAGTCCATGTATCTGCAGACGGTACCGTTTCGACTTTAGGTCTCTCGGTGCAGCTAGAGTGGACAGGGTAGAAAGTGGGAACAGCTTAGATATAGCCTAGGCCAACTACTCAAGTTCCAATGCTACACCAAGTAATGAATGATGCAGTAGTGTTTATTATGTACCCTGGTGGTGTAGCCAGGTGGTATGCAAATATAAGAGATCATTCTTGACTAGGAATATTAAGATAGAAAAAATACTATATTCCAGTGGAAACTTGAGATACACTATGTTTTCTCGAGACATGATCGACAATCTAAAGATACAATCTTCATTGTCCAAAAATAGTGGCAACTGGATCTCGTAGAAGATACATAAAATATATGTTAATGGTTACGACAAGCCCATAAAAGCGGAAGGTGGTCATATTTTGCACAATTGTTATTGTAATTTATACTGTATATATTTATTGTAGTGTATTGTATTCAATGCGTGGTATAATATTTTTGTTGTAATTTAAGCGGACAGTAACCCATGCTGGCTTTAGTAACAATAAAATCTTGAATCTTGGAACATCTTGAAATGTTTAAATGTTGTAGCAACTAAAATAAGATAATGTATATGCAGGCGGTACCGTTTCGAGCTTACAAGGTCTATCAGTACAGCTATGGTGGATATAGGGTAGAAGGGAACAGCTAAGAGCCTAGTGCAACACTCACGTTCCAACCCTCGAAGTACGGTGTGAATGATAAAGTACCCAGATATTGTTTAATATATTACATGCATATAAGCCAGGTGGTGAAAAAATCGGGAAGCGATATGCCATCCTTGTATTTGGAATATTAAGACGCTCGAGAATTAAATCTGTCGCAAACTGTGCCAAAGGGCACTATGGTATACATACAAAACTATTATGTTGTCTCGAGACATGATCGAAGATCTAAACATACAATCTCAACTGTGCAAAAATGGTGGCCATCAGACCTCTTAGGAGATACGTAACTGCATGATCGGGAAAAGCCCATGAAAACGAAGGGCGGCAATATATACTGTATTGCAATATTTAACAAAATATACTTAAACGTTACAGTGGAGAAATTTCGACCAAGATTGATAAAATCAGGGAACAGATAAATTACATTAACTGTTCCCTGATAAAATATATTATTATTAAATATCAACTGAAGTTAATTATTATTATTATTTTCGTTTATTTTATTTTATTTTTTTTTTGTCTAGTGGGACGTTCTGCGAGAATTGCCTTTCCGACGGTATAATTATGGGCCTAATAGGTCAAAAATAAAATTACAGTATTCCTGGTGAAAATGTCAATTAGAATTAATATTGGTTTAATTTTTGAGAAGGTTTAGATCAAAATCGCATCTCCAAACCTACTTGCTTCGAAGATATGGCGAATTACGTACCTTGGATACAAAGTTACAATATTTAAAAATTGCGGCAATTCAACGCCATTTTTGGGTGCTCGAGAATGATTTTGTGGGAATTTTAGTATGATGAGGCTAACCATATTTCTGGAATTATCTTGACAAAAAAAATCTGCTTGTCATAAGACATTTAAGAGTCTACCTATACAGTATTATATTCATGAACTAACTTTTGGACTGGATTATCATTGTCATCACTGTCAAACCATCGCCCTTATCATTATCGTCATCCTGACCACAAGCAACCATCGCCATCATCATCATCATCATCATCATCAATAATCATCGTTGTTTGGTGTATAATCTGTACCCGTATAGTAAATGCAAACAACACAAAGCCTTCCATCTTAATCGATTGTTTCATTTAATACTATACTCGCTATTTACAGATGCTGTGTAAACATACGAAACACGAAAATACTTAACATATTATTAGCACAACAGTTAAAATTACAAAAACAATCGTTAAATTATTCTAAAATATACGTTCGTGTTTCTATACACAGCAGATAATTACCATCCTGATTTGGGTACTTAATTCACAGCTTTCTTTCATTTACACTAAAATTAAATTAAAAAATAAATAAAATAAACTACTAAATATGATACATGGAATTGTCATGTACCGACTTTCTATCAGAAATAGTGCCACCGCACATACAGTAACAGATGACTAGATTTAAAACTCAAAGTGGTTTAGCTTAGAAAATTGGAATAGGATAATTATGAGTGTTGTTATATTTACTCGCCCACACAGATGGTTTAGTAGGTTCGTACAAACACTTCTAGTGCCTCCTTAACGACAGTCAATTAAAAACGTCGTTAAAATAATTTTCACATTGAGACAAACTCAAATACAGACGTTCATATATATCATGAAATTTACTCTTTGCCAATATTGTGTGCTATTTTCAAGCTATATTCGTTAAGCATTCCAAGCTAACATGATTTCTCAATATGGTACCAACATCAAAACATTTTACCAATCACTAAACATGTTTCATTTACAGCAGCCAATCTGCTTATCCGAGTTGTGATCTAACAATGAACACATTACATACACAATTAGATTACTCACTGTGGGTTTATATACAAATGTGCATTATTTAATAACATCCAATAACATTTAAGCTGACACCTGCAGCAGCCAACCACAAGACAGCCTGCTGTCAATAGTAATTACTAACAGTCACTTGACTGTAATACAAATGATGATAGCAAGGGATATTGAACATTTTGTTGGCATAATACCAGCAACATGATGAACAATGTACTGTCAGTACATGCATACCTTAATTTAATTTAATGTTCTGGAAAATTGACAAAAAGCAAATCAATTTCTATAGCACACACAGATTTAGAATTACAAAAATAGACATTACAGATAAAAGCTTTGATTTTTTAAACACTTCCTGATATCATAGTATTATTCTTGGTTTTTTTTTTGGCGATTCTGTGAAAGTTGTTTAGAGTGCAGGTATGTAAAGTCATTGACAACAGAAACAGATCCACTGATCACCTAATTTTTCAACACTATAACTACATTTTTACTTACCTATTATCTTTGATAATTTCAACAAACTGAATTTAGCTACTATAGGATTTGTATCCACTTTGTATTACTTTTATTAGAATTGTGATATCAGGCAAAGAAAAAGCACGTAAATCTCACAGAATATCTAAAAAATGATTTAAATAGAGTATACAATACAAAAAAAAAATATAGAAAAACACTTTCGAATTGAGATATCAAATAAAAATAAGAAGAATAAGTTACAATCAACCTTCTCATTTACATATCTGACATTTTGAAGAGTGTTTTTAAATGAGAAAGTTGGTAAATTGAAAGGTTTATTATAAAAATCCTAAAATATGGCAAAATGTATATAAAAAATATAGCTAAGCATTAACCCATGAGTAAATGTTTGAGAAGGGCAGTTATATTTTTGATTTTGTTCTTATTGCTGTATATCTTGAAACAGTCATCGACAGAATCATTGGGACAGAGACTTTATTATGACCACAACATATTTGTACGATTTCCAAAAAACAACAAAAAAAAAACACAACCAAATGCACTTAATTAAATTACAGACTTCACAAACAAATGGTTAATAAAGAACCCAAACTTATAAATACATTTGCTACATCTGTAATTTACTGGAATTTTTATCACAGAAAAATCAGGTGGCTCAAAATTTAGAGGAGGCTGGTGATGCTTAACAAGTATATTTTTATTTAGCCTAAGGCCTGTAAAACATTTGTGCTTATTTTGTTACCTTGACTGTTGAAACAAATTGTTTAAATGAACTATAAGGCGGGAAACGCAATAGTAAACTGACTTATCAATGGTAAATTGTCAGGTGATATATCATCGGACCAGTATTCTAGTCACATCAGCTGAATAGTAAAATATGTATTTTAGAAAACCAATTTTATTAAATATACTACTACCATTAATATGTATTGATTATTTTCAAAATTGTTTTCATTTTTACTTACATCAAAGTTGCTATTGTGGGTTTTTTTTTAGTATTGTTTTATATTTTCTTGGAATACAGAAATTTGGTCACCATTGTAAATACTGTACTTCTATTGTAATATTATTTGAAAAATCACATACAAATTGTCTAAGTACATAAAAATCAAGGTGAAAGTGGGGATTAATGATAAATATAACAATACAAAAAAAAATATACTTCATGCCTCCATCACATTTAAATATATATAAGGTTTTCTGTCCAAAGCACCATTGTTTTATTCTACATCCCAGGTGCAGTGAAATGAGAGTACAGTGTGTAGCTGAAAGATCCAAGCAAGCATGGTTCCTTTATGTGTCAAACTCAGCTTTCTCACATACAGGACAGATTGCACTATCCAACATTCTATATATGGTACACAATGTTCTATATAAAGATATCAATAAAACAATGAAAGAAAATCTTGATTACTTCATATGTATGAAATACACATTTCATCTATCATTTAGCTGTTTTATCCACTAAGATCTGTATGATGTATCTAATGGTTATTTAGACTTGAACAATATGCCTGAAGAATAGCAGAAATGGGTTTCAAAATTTGTATTTTTATATATATGAGGCAGTTTTGTCGCACAGGAAGTTATTGAGAAATAAGCAAATACAGTAAACAACAGAAAATATATAAACAAATACAAAGAAATTTTGTGTATATTTTGTCCAATAATTTCAGTTATAGATGTCCGATTTTGATAATTGACCCCTCATTTTAAAGCTTGCAGAAGGTATAATATGGTTTTATTAATAACTCAATTTTAAATTTTTCTACAACTCTGTAGTTTTTCCGTGTCACGCCTCAAATATAGTAAAATGTCAACAATGAGAAAATCTGCTGAGAGTGAAAAGAAGTCGCCCAAACAGGAACTCGAACCTGTGTGGGCGACTCCTTAT
>JAOTQE010122149.1:0-12568 GCA_025631205.1 Nesometra sesokonis
TATGTATTTCTTCAAGATAAGCAAGTTATTTTCAAAATCTAATTTTTGTAATTTTTCAAGTGACAATACATCTTTAAGGTTGATTTTCCTTCTATTTTTAAAGAACATTTATATATCTCTTGAAATACACAAATAACACATTAAAACGACAGAGAGTACCAAAATTACAACTATCAGACTTTGGCAATACACAGTGGACTCTGTTCTTTAAAATGTATATATGGAGAAACTGCTGATTTGTATTTTAATGAAAATCTGCCATTAAAACTATATAATCAAAACTCAAAACCTTTTCTGTAGCATTGAAATTCTATTAATTTAAGCTTACTGAGTTGTTGTATAGTATATCATATTTACAAAAGACACAGAGTAAAAAATTACGATGATCAGAATTTGACAATACACAGTGGACACTCTAATTTTAAGATTTAAAAGTTGGTATCTCAAAAAACTATTTTTTCTTCTTAAAAATGTAGTTTTTAGGTGCGCGCGACATGCTTGAAATTTTGTACACATAAATTAGACCCCATTCTCAACAAACTTCATCGCCTTTTTTTTAAGTTACACCCCTGGGTGTTCCCTAGACCCACAAAACAAAAAACGCGTTTCACACCGGGGAGCAGTAATAACAACTGGAGACACACACGCTTAGTATATATTACCGTTTAACACGACCGTTCTAATGAAGCAGATCGTGAGTTCGCTGCGGGCAACACAATAATTAATGATTTTATTTATTAAATCTTCTACTTACATTTAGAAAAAAAAATAGTGTGCAGTATGAACATTCTAAATATTTAAAATAGCTTTTAGCTAATTTTCTCTTCCAAACTGCCTTGTCAAAACTACAAAAATATCTTTAGAATTGTAATGTGACGTATCACACTAGTGGTAATTAATAATGGAAGAATGCTTTTACAACCCGAAATCGCAGTGGAAGTGCTTTAAATTAGATCTGCACCGTTGGCGAAAGGGATAGGAAGATTAAGACCACCAATATTTTCGTAGGTTACATGCCAAAACTAACAAAACAGATGCGTTTTTAGGGGAAATGAATATGTATAGGAAACTGGGTTTTTATTTGCGCAGATGCCCGGCATTAACGAAATATCAAATAAACTGCCTGTTGGAAAGTAACATCGCCGTTAAATTAAAGAAAGTCTGCCTGCGTTTTCCTGTCAGAGTATATAGGTCGGACGGTCCCTTTAGAAGCGGCCATCCGAGGGCCCTCGACAAAGGTGTAAAATTGAGACACTTCGAATGTATTCAAAATAGTGCCATTTCCAAAGGTCAGAGATTCTTCATTCCTAGAATATTTGCACATCAACCAAGCCAGCCATGATGGAACTGAGGGGGTGTGTTTTATTTTATTCAAATGATGATACAGTTACACCTCAGTTGCATTAAATTGGGACATTTTAAAAGCTTTTCAATGTGTCAATAGTGCAATTTCCTAGCCACCTCATACAGTGCATTTATTCCACGTGTTTGTATCAGCCCGTCCTAGGGTTAAACTACGCCCGCCTCTTCTAACACAGGCCTATCTGAATCCGCCCCTTCCCAGAAAATCCCTAGCATTATTTTAAACAATGGTTGAACGTATTTAAATAGTAATTTTAACAGTGCAGCTAAAACAGGTCATGCAAAATGAAACGACTATAATCATGGCCTTGGCCCATGACCTTTTGTGGAATATTTACTTTTGTGCGCCGTGAGAATCAGAAAGTACGATTTCATAAATTTCTGAAACGGATGATCATGAGTCATTTTCATGAGATCCGTGACGAATTTTAGCATACCTTTTTTCTCAATGAATCTTGCAAGATGGGCCAATTTAGACAAAATATAGCTATCAAAATGGCCGTCTGTGGGTTTGAACCCTTATATCTGGGTAACCACTGTTTGTAGAGACTTGGTTTTAATCTTAAATTGTCCACAACATGCATGTTCATATTAGCTGTAATGAAAATATTTATCCAAAAAATGACCGAAAATGCTATTTCTGGCACTTTGACCTCAGATATTTTGACCATAATCTCCGTAACTAGTCGTCGGATTGACTCGATGTTGGTTGCAAATCGATCAGAACATGCAAGTTTATAATGCTTTAATGGGAACTTATATTGCTTTAATGGGAACTGTTTTAACTTAAAGATGAGAAATGTACTTTCCGAGTCTACTAGTATTATCCTAATTATAATTCTTATTTGCACAGGTGAGTCTGAACTGACCAGTCAGATAATAGAGAATACTTTTGGCAGAGGGTGCCTGGAAGGAGTGGCGTTGTCCCAGTACCAGAAAACCTGAAGTTAAGCACTGAAGAAACGAGGAAGAATTGAGTGTAGATCCAACTACCTGAAATGGGACCAATGTTTAACCCAAATACCGGTACTTTCTCGATTTCTTAATTTGTTCGTATGTGTTTATGTACGGTATATCTCTTTATCAATAGTATTTTCGTGTAAGGATAACCTTCATAGTTGATTTAGCTCGCTTGTGGTTTTTGTCATGTACGACCATTTTATAAAAAGATTCGTTTACGTTTTTTAATGTTTTTAATTGTATAATGCTGAGAGAAATAACTGAAATAAAATTAGCATCGGTAGAGGTGTGCAAGATCATAAACATACCACATCCTTCTAAATAACTTATATTAAGACTACTATAGTTTAAATTTGCCTATAACCAATAATTTCCACTAAAACACAGACTGAAAACGTCCCAACATAGCGATAGGCTTGTTAAAATACATCAAAGAAATATAAATTTATTATGTACTGGCTTATGGTCAAGGAAAGTTAAGGTATAAAAATAACTTGCTTAAAAATATTTGTGTTGCAAAGACGGACCAACCTAATTGGGGTAGGTGTTTATTTTCCATTTTCATATCCCAACTTGTTGGCTATCAACACACAACTATGCTGAATTATCCCGAACCATTCAAATTGCAAAAAAAAAAAATAAATGAATAAAAATTCAAGAAAAATTCACTACTGACCGACCCAGATTTTCCAAAATCTTGTGGTCAAACGCAATCCTCCGTTATAGAGGGAAATCGGTATTAAACTATGCTAAGCTTTATCAGCGACATTTAGCAACAAAATACGAAAACGGAAAAGTCGCACTTCCATTTTTAAAAGTTGCTCAAAATTGTATACAAGTATATCAAATTTGCTACCTACGAATTGGTGGTTTATCATCGTTAAATACTGACCTACTGTGACAATTATTCAAGGTGTTCTATCGAAACGTTACATATTTATGACGTATCCGATTTCGTAAAGTTGCAAAACCTCACTATTGAGCGATTGCAGATCGATTGGATTGTTTGTTACAAGTTTATTGAGATTTTACAGCACTGTACACTACGGTAATGCAAGTTTTACGTAAACTGAATATACCGTACAGTTTTACAATTTTTACGTATGCTTATTCTACTTGACATCGGGCCACCTCTTTTTTCTTGCTTTGCTGGATCACCCCCACTATCTCATTTTAACCGTGATTTTGATTAAATTGAGTTTACACTTTAGTCTTCATCGTTAAATACTAACAGATATTCAAGGTGTTCTATTGAAACGTTACAAGTTATTATGAGGTATCTGTTTTCGTAAAGTTGCAAAATCTCACTATTGAGCGATTGCAGGTCAGTTGCTTTCTTGTCCAATTAGGCATCGGGCTTTTTAGCTTTGCTGGATCGCCCCGCTCTCTCATTTTAATCGTAATTTTGATTAAATTGAATTTACACATTAGTCATTAGCCCCGAATTTGAAAAGACCACCAAACTTAGGCGATTTTCATTTAAACATTTTAAAAACCAAGTCTCATATTTGTAGTATACAGCCAAACTTTATGCAAGTCGAATAATGTCCAAGTAAAATTACTAGGCAGTATGTTGATCTTATTATATCTTAAGCAATTGTTTTTTTTTAATTAATTCAGTTCTAATTAGTCTGAATGTATATTACTGGCTGTGTTTCCTATGTACTTGTAGGGCATTGCTGACAATTTTCTTGAGAGTGAAGCTGACCTTTTAATTGAGAGATTTATAGGTTTTGGTTAATGAGATAATAATGTGTTTATGTGGTAGAAAGGTAGCCAGGCTGGTGTTTCATAGTATTTATAGGGTTAAGCATTTTAACTACCCACAGTATATCTACCTTGTCGCTACCATTATCTACCATGTTAACTACCTATATCTACCTTGTCACTACCATTATCTATTTTTTCAAAGGGCATTTATACATTTATAATTTAGAATTCATTTACACAGAAAATGTGATTATTCTAAATAATGAGAACAAAATATTATATTTGAAATGCAATAAATAATTGCAGTTAAGCTTAGCTTTAGTATAGGAAAGTAATAGGACCTAGTGAAGTGCAATCCATTTTATAAAATAATAAAGCTATGGGTTAAAAGTTTACATTTGTAGATTTATATTTAATGTACTGTATACATTATTGTAGTCACCATAGACAGTTGTGCCTTCTAGTTTTGTAATTTTAATTCATATTTGCCTGTAATGCTGCAAACTGAGGGAAAATAAGGATGGCCGCCGGACATATCTCATAAATTATTATTGTGATTGTGACAATGACCGGGTTTCAGCCAAAGACCGTCCTTATCTTCCACTAGTTTGCATCGTTACGGGCAAATATAAATTACAAAACTAATATTTCGATAGCAAGGTTGTATACCAGCTATAACATTGAATTTGTGTCTACGGAGCCAACGCTTAAACCACAATGGTATTTGATAGTTGTAGCTGTATTGTGATATTATGCAGTTGACCATTATTTGAATCTGCTCAACCATGAAGCTTCTATGGTGTAATGGTTATGACACTCGCCAGGATAGGGAGAGGTCACAGGTTCGAATCCAGCCAGATACATTCTATCACAATAATAATTAATGAGAGATAACTGTCAAGGGCCATGTTTCGGCCGGCGGCCGTACTTATCTTCCCCTAGTTTGCTTCGTTATGGGCAAGTATAAAGTAAAAATACAAAACTAACAGTTCATGGTTATTAAATTTTTGTATGAGGGATATTTACTGTATACATTCCAGTTACCTACAGAAACATGTGCTTTCATTCAACCATAGAGCATTATCCCAACTCCAGTTATTACATTTAAAGTGTTTCTACTCTTTCTAATTTAAATGGGAACTCTGGGATTCAAATTTCTATGGATACACTATAGAACAATTACTTGTTACCATACTGACAAAATTCCACAACATTTGGACAATGATATAATGAATGAAAACAATTTCCAAAGTAGGCACTAAACCAAAAAGTGGGTCTACTAATCATTATACACAATGCTAAAGGATAGGAAAATTATGGATTTTGACAGGGTTGTGTTCGAAAACCGTATCAAAAGTCATATTAAAATGACTTGTTTTCTAATGTGAATTTGACTGATTTTTCCATGTATGCGAGTTAATTTGTTATGTTAGTTTGGTTTTCAAGCACAATCCTTTAACACTGTAATTTGAGTAGTAGACCCACTATTTATTTTGGACTCACTTTTCAACACATTTTTTCGGCATTTTCCCTTTGTCCAAATGTTGTAAATATTTGTGATTTTGGTCACAACCAATTGGTCTACAGATTTATCGATAAAAATTTTAATCCTGGAGTTGCCCTTTTATTTAATGCTTTTGTAGGTCTAGTCATAGTATGTAACCTATACACAGTACTACATTTTGTAGGTATTTTTTTGAAATAATTTTATATGCAAATTTTGTATGACTTTTATAAATCATACTATTTGAAAAGCAATAAATATATACAGTATCTAAACTTAAAATAAGTTTTGTGTCTTTTGTGTATGTGTTGACATATGGCAGAAGCAGGTGCAGATCTAAGGGCCACTCATCCGACCTGGGGCCCCCGTTTTGCACATTTTTTGCTACTAAAATTGTATTGAGAGTATCTGTATAACAATTTTCTCGGGCCCTAGACCGACACCTATTGTGGTCATTTTGCGAAATGAAGAAATTCTATAAAAACGATAACAGCAATTGCTTTATAACATGTAGGCTGGATTTTGAACAGCAGTGTTAATATTGAGTCAATTATTGACTGTGAAGTTGAATTGGATTACTACAGTATTGACTTAACCCTTCCTCTTGATCTTTTCTTTTATTCATTAATTCAATGCTTCATCCACTTTCTTTCCATTTATTCCTTAATTTAATGGTTCATCTTCTTTCCGTTTATTCATTAATTTAATGGTTCATCTATCTTCTTTTCTTTTATTCATTAATTTAATGGTTCATCTATCTCCTTTTCTTTTATTCATTAATTCAATCACATTTTGTAATTCCAGGTCTAGTTGTAATTGAAGGTCGGCCATTTCCGTAGTTTCTTCATTCCCAAAATTCCCATGATGCAACTGTTATAAACAAGGTTAAAATGTTATAAAACTGATAATTTCAATCTATTTTAAAATGCATTTTAAATAATAGTAATAACATATTTATATAAGGAGCATTCAGCAATTACATATGCACAGAGGGGTGAGAGGGTGCTGTGTTAAAATGCATACAAGGGGTACAGGGGTGGGGGGTGGTCCATGATGTGTTTTTATCCATATTGTACACGGGTTTATCAAAAAAATTGTCTTACTGATTAAGAAAATCAATAACACTGAGAATGTACAAGGGTACGGGTGGTAAAGCTGAAAGTACAAATAGCAACAACGATGGGATGGTGGCCAAATTTGGCAAAACATATTTGTATGTAATTGCTGACAAATCTGTGAACAGTGTCTCTCAGATACATCTATTTTGAACAATTGTCTTGTCCTGGAGAGAACCCCAGACTCCCAGCCACACCACCTTGACTTCCACCTTAAAAACTCATTTTTTGCAATGAATTATCTGTGAGCATCATCTCTCAGATGCCTAGGAAATGCATTTATTGCAAAAAATTGTCCTGGGGAGGACCCTAGGCCCTTAGGAACATCAAGTATCGTGCATTCAGTGTGAAGCTTGGAACTTGGCTTTGAAGAGGGTTGGCTTTGAAGAGGGTTGGCTTTGAACAGGGGTGGCTTTGCACAGGTTTGGTCTGAATAGGGGTGGCTTTAAATGGAGGTGTGTCTTAACAGGGTTTATCTCTGAACAGGAAGGGCTTTTAAAGGGTTGGCTTTGATATTTCTGAATAGGTATGGCTTCGAAATGACGTGGATCTAAATGTGGTGGCTCTTAACAGGGTTTACCTCTTAACAGTGTTTAGCTCTGAACAGGAGTGACAAGGTTTAGCCAATACAAGGAATGGTTCTTAACAAGGTTTAGTCCATACCAGGGATGGTTCTTAACCCAACGGAAATTCTTAACAGGGTTGGATTTAAAAAGGGACGGCTTTAAATAGGGGTAGCTCTCGAAAGGGGCAAATCAAAACTGATTACATTTTGTAAAATATAAATCAATCTAAAATACATACCTTGATATTACTATCAACAGACTTCAGCATGAGCTTTGCTGAGGATAATAACTGGATTGCATCTACTTGGTTACTTTTTCCTTCACTGACCAACTGATAAGCTGTAAAAAAAACAACAGTACAGCCGATGTTAAAAGGTTTTACTATTCAGCCTGTTTGGTGTATTGATTAACAAATAAAGACGAAAGAGTTGATTAACAGTTCTCTACCGAAATACACAGTAATAATCAAATCAGTAATGGTAAAAGATACACGACAACTTGTGCCTATTAAAGCTCCCAAGTCTCCAGGATTAGCCAGGAGTCTCCAGAAATTTTGGATTATCACCTGGGCTCCAGGAAATACCAAAATGTCTCCAGAAACTTTTGATTTTTCATGATTATCTCCAGGATTTTTAGTAAATTAGCAATGTAAATGTAAAATTATGTATTTTTTTAAATTTTTGAACATTAAATTATGCTATGAAAGTTGTTTTTTCAAGAATTTTATCAATTATAATAGTAAACATCTTTTCACTTGTAATAGATGAATTATTGTTGTTTATATAATTTCACATTTACATGCCCTTAGTACCCCAAAACAGTTATGAACCAGGATTTCTGGTTTTCCAACTTGAGAGCTCTGCTACAGGGCACCTACCCCAACATACCTACTCATACCAAAGTTTCAGAAAAAACCCGAAGATTTTGATTGATTCGTACCCTTACTAGTTATCTTGGGTTTGGGTTAGTTGATGTATGACATGTCTAGAATTTAACTTGGAAAAGACAAATAATTTCAAAGCCAAATTTATTTATCATGCCAGATTGACGTTTTAAATCTTTGAGCCAAATTGTTTCTATCTTTTTTTTAAAGATTAGATAAGGTAGGATTTTTTTAATGTCAATTTGGATTGGACTTGGGCAAGTTTGACTGTACTGCCCAAAATTTGAAGAAGGCATTATATCAAAAATCCTAGTTTTGAGATATTGAGCAAAATGCTTTATTATGTATATTCTGTTTGGATACAATACCTATCATATTAATTTCATATTTCTGGGAATTTTTCGGGATATTCGATCAACGATAGATTACATCAACAGGATACCTTAGAACCAAAAACCTCACAAAAATGAATTTGGATATAATGCCTTTTCCAATTCATGGCAGTGTAGTACTGATGGTGTGTTTTTTTTAAATTTTATTTCATCCACATCCAACAGCCATAAACACCAATTAAAGGGTTGATAAACTATATCATGCTTATAAACTAAGACTCATTCTGAGGCTTAGGCAGTGCCGGTGTTGTCGTGAGAATAATCCTAGCTCTTAGTCAGGATTGAACCCAGGACCTCGGGATTGGTAGGCAAGCACGTCAACCACCAAGCTACAGCGCCACTATGTTCTCCTATGGAACATCGTTTGGTGGGAAAATAAAAATAATATTAAATGCTATTATTGAAAAATGATATTGCCTATCAAATATATATGTTGCCAAATACAAACAGACTCAAAATCTTGATTTTTTTTTTAAGTTGGATTTTTTGTTATATCAATTTGGATTGGACTGCAAGTTTGACATGTGCAGGGTCACCATTTTTGTTTATATTAATTTCCAAACTTGGAATGTACCATTATCAAATAATCTGAATACCTTTAGCGAGTTCAATGGACTGTTCCATTATACTTTTGCAAGATTCTATATCTTTGGACCAATTATTCATCTGTGTTCTTGAACGATGGGACTTCTGAAGACAATGTATTGCCTAAAATGAAAAAAAATTAATATTAAAAATTTTTATTTTTTAAAAATAAAACAAAGAAATTTGAACCTTGAATATTAAAGAAGCTACTACGAACATTTCAGAGCTTCTGAAAAAAAAGTGTATTATTACAAGCTTTTGGAAATGTCACCATCCATGAGAACAAGAATGGCCACTAACTGGTATGCACCAAGGACATGTCCAGGATCTTGTATTATTGACAAGCTTTTGGAAATGTCACCATCCATGACAACAAGAATGGTCACTCACTGGTCAGCACCAAGGACATGCCCAGGATCTTGTATTACCACTACAAGCTATTGGAAATGCCACCATCCATGAGCCCGAGAATGGCCACTCATTGGTCAGCACCAAAGACATGTCCAAGATCTTGTATTATCCTTACAAGCTTTTGGAAATGTCACGATCTATGAGAACAAGAATGACCACTCACTGGTATGCACCAACGACATATCTAGGATCTTGTATTATCATTGCAAGCTTTTGGAAATGTCACCATCCAAAAGAACAAGAATGACCACTCACTGGTATGCACCAAGGACATATCTAGGATCTTGTATTATCATTGCAAGCTTTTGGAAATGTCACCATCCAAAAGAACAAGAATGGCCACTAACTGGTCTGCACCAAGGACATGTCCAGGATCTTGTATTATCATTGAAAGCTTTTGGAAATGTCATGAGAACAAGAACTGCCCTAACTGGTCAGCACCAAGGGCGAGTATTTCCAGGATTTTTGGAAGAGGGTGCATAGCAGAGTTCAAAAGTTATTTCTAATATTTTTTTTTTAATTTCCTGTAGTCAGTTCAAAACTGATGATGCTGGATACTTTTGAAGTTCTGGTAACAGCAACAATAAAAGAAGAGGAATTACGTTCACAGGTCTGGCATTGCTCGGACCTAAAATCTCTTTGGAAAATACTTTTGATTTGAACCTGAGCATAGAACTGGAAGGCAAGCATATTACATACCAGAATGTTATTTACCTTGTCATTGTCCATCTGTTTACTGGAACGTCCATCACCTAGTAACCTGCGTATGACCTCCAGACATCAGTATTGCCCGTAGCAACAGACGTCAAGCGACCAAACAACTCTTGAAACTTGATTTGATGTTTTGATGCTTTAAATAAAATTGAGAGAGAATTAATGAACTGTACTGTACTTTGAAGAAACAATTTTCAAAATAATTGATAATTTGAATTATGACCTTGAACATAAAAATTATAGTATCATTATTAAAATGCTAAAAATTAACTTTAAAAAGGATTTACAATTTTACAAATTTCTTAACTTCCATGTTACTTAAATGTGAAAAATAATTTCATCATTCATTTTCTTGATTGTTTTTATTTTAACATCTTTGTTTAAGTACAAGTAAATCTACATTCATACATTTGTACCTTCTTCATACAGATATGTAAACTGGTACCGATGTAGTAAAATAGGACTTGTTTCTGTCTGGAGGAGTGATCCGTGCCATACATACAGAAATGTCAAGGAATTAAGAAGTCCAAATTTTAATGAAGGAGAAATAGAGACTTGAATATGACATCCCTTGACATTAAAACTAGTAACAATTTGATAATATGTGAGATCTCACCACAAAATGAGTCTCATGGTAGAAAAATCCAAAATTGAGTTATTAATACCATCTAATAGAGCACAATATAAGCTGTAATCTACACTTTAAATGATATTCATTGGATAAGCAGATCCAAAAATATCAGCATTTGAAGTTTGCATGTATAGAAACAGTTTTGAGAAAATCACCCATAAAGCAACCCAAAAATAAACAAATAAAAGACTATAAATCTCAAAAAATCTGCATGAAGGACATTTTCTTTCATGAAAACTGACTTAAAAAGTGCATTAAAATGAAATATAAGTACCATAGTACTCATAATTGATTAAAAGTAAATTTCTCAAAATTTGACTTCAGTTCTACTTTGGTGATTATCTCAATTTGATCTCACCTACAATGCGACTCATTTTGTGGTGAGACCTCACATATTATTGAATATATTAAACAACAAGTTGCTGAACTTACAAATAGAAAATTGTCCCAAACTATTTGATTTTCATAATTACAATTAATTGCTTCTTGTGAGTTTTATGTGCTTTTGCTCTGATAAAAAACAGGAACGTGAAGAATTAACAGACGTGGTTCCAAGGGGGCACACGTCCTTTCCCCACTCCCCGCCCTTTTGACTTGGACTAATAGCATTAGAACTTGAAAAACTCACTGTTCGCAACAAATTATCTGTGAAAATTTATTTGTATGGAAAACAGATAGATGTCAAAAAATACTAACCCATATTATTATTATTATTTCAAAATTATCTTTGTGTGTTAGGGTGGAGAAGATGTTGGCCTATTGTGGGAAGGGAAAATATTGGAAATTTGCATAATGATGATGTCACGATCTCATGGCAACCATTTTTATTTAATTTTTCATCAAATCTGTGAAAAAACCTACCTTTTCTCCAAGAAATGTATATTAGATATATTTTTTACACTGGCTGATACTGCAGACATACTATAAATAGAAATATCAAAAGAATGATTTTCGTCATTAAAAAACAAAGTAGACACAAATAAACGTTTGTCAGTAAAATCCTGAAAAAAACACAAATTTTTCATAAAAACTATAGAGGGCACATATTCTGGGAATGCATTTTCTTTTAGTGTAAATTGGAAACTTGCCAAGGATGGTATAAAAACTAAAGAGGGAAGGTTTTACAATAGCCAAGTACGGTAAAAAAAAAACAATTTACAGTATCATACCCCCGATAGTACCGGGGGAAGTCCGTTTAATGACAGTTTATTATTCCCAGTAGTACAGGGAGCAGGGGGATGCAGTGAAATGGTTAACCTAGTTATTCGGTGGTATCTTATTGGTATGAAGGTATCTGACACATTCCCATTATTTTAGAAGTAATAGACTGATGACATTTTCAAACATGTTTTGCCATAGTGGCTCGGGGTGTTTTACTGTTTCAATTGGATATTTGTTATTTTACCTATCCATTTCCAGTAGTGGCTTGGGTTGTTTCACTGTTTCAATTGGATATTTGTTATTCTGATTACCTATCCATCTCCAGTAGTGGCTTTGGTTGTTTCACTGTTTCAATTGGATTTTTGTTATTCTGATTACCTATCCATTTCCAGTAGTGGCTTTGGTTGTTTCACTGTTTCAATTGGATATTTGTTATTTTAACTATCCATTTCCAGTAGTGGCTTGGAGTGTTTCACTGTTTTAATTGGATATTTGTTATTTTACCTATCCACTTCCAGTAGTGGCTTGGGGTGTTTAACTGTTTCAATTGGATATTTGTTATTTTACCTATCCA
>JAOTQE010122160.1:0-12568 GCA_025631205.1 Nesometra sesokonis
TACTGGGTTCTTTATAGTGCACACGAGCCGTTTGTGTACACTGGGCCTACGGTTTATAGTCCTTATCCGAGAAGACTAGTCCCACCACCAGAACCATTGTGCAAGTAGGCCTCAAACCTGTGCTGTTATTTATGCATGGTTCACGGTTCCCTTGCCTTAACCGCTCAGCCATACAACTCGCACATTGAGTTTTATAATGAGACCAGACTATCAAACTTATTTGACAAAACCTTGATCATGGCCATATATTGTATTGATATTTCTGTGTATGGTCATGGTGTGACATCATCATCATTTCTATGTATGGTCATGGTGTGACATCATCATGACCATACATCATGACTAATCGAGCACACGTACGCACTGTAGACTGCATACACACTGGATTATAGTGCTGAATTCAGCAATGTCCAGTTAACGATTCTGAAGACTAGGCATGTCAAAGTTTTTTTTCAAATAAATTTGATAGTCTGGACTGAGCATAAGTATGATATGGTTATCTTGTAAATAGAATGGGTGTGACACAATAACAAACAATTATGAATTAATTTTTATCAATTTTATCATTTTTGTTCTTATACAATATTCATTTATTTCATCTTACAGGGTATTCAACACTTTACAGTCTTCATACGTAGAAGAAAAATGTAGCATGAAAAGTGACAACACATCGAGTACAAGCTCTTCTGAGGAACCAAATATAGATAAAGAGAAAGCTCAGGATGATGTTGATTTACATGTACAACCATCATATTTAACAAGTAAAAACTAGAGTACACTCTGAGAGTGCATGTCTCACCCACATCATAATTCTTTGCTGTATAAATTCTACCATTGAAATAAATGCATAAACACTTAAAGTACATTTAGTAGAGTAGAAAAAAATAATGAGGAGAAGAGCAGCTAGTAAAATAATGAGAAAAAATATTACCCACAATGGGAATTGAACTAACACAAAATATTTTGAAATTAAAGGATTTTGTAAACAAACTACTGTAGCACACAATACCATGATGTCAAAGGATTTCTGTGGGTTTTTCGTAGGGTTTTCGTTGATTGTAGCCTTTGGTCTTTCCCCTTCCGAATTTAATTGGCTGAGTCAATGAACATTGTTGCCAAGATTCAAAAGTTTCTGATAAAAACTGTGAGTTGTAGAATGTTCACAGATACACATACACATGCACCGCTGAAGAGCAAAAACATAACCTCATCTGAGCCAGATTTTTCATTTGCAGTCAATAGATGATGATTTAGATGATTTTTTAAGAGTGCTATCAGGAGTGATCACATAAGTTCAACTTTTATTGTAAGCAATAAAAATATACAGTATACATAACATTGACAAAGGGTGATAAGGTGTAGTTAAAGTCACTAATCAAAAGCCTAACACCATCTAGATGAAATTATATCGAAAAATATTACCTTCTAGAATTATGCAATGTTGAAATTAATGTGGACGTACGCAGATGAAAGATTTAAATAAAAGCTAAATAAATTAAAAAATTAAAAACAATAACATAAATAAAAGTACAATAAATATGAAATCACAAGAAATTTTCTTAAATATACCTATTAAGTAAATATTGTTGTACTTCTTCAATGAAACATTTTCACTTAAACTATTAATTAAGTCCGTTCCATATGTCAACTCCATTAAAAGAAATTCTATTTTTACCTATATTAATACTAGGTTTGGGCAAGGCAAAATTAACAGTTTTATTTAGTCTAGTATGATGAGGATGGTTAATAGGTTCTAAATAATCGCTGATTGGTGTTCTATTATGATAAACATCATAAATAATTTTGGAACATTTAATTCGTGTGATTTACATATATCAAGAATTTTTATATTAAAAAACAAAGGCGGTGTATGGGATCTAAAATGTGAAAAAGTAATACATCTAACCATCATTTTTTGAGAAATAAAAATAGGTTCTAAATATGAGGCAAACATGCATCCCCAAACCTCAATACCGTAAATAAATAGGGAATATAAATGAATTGGAACAGCATTACAGACTAAGGTCCATGCTATATGTCAACAAACTGTAGGCCTTATCCACATGATATCAGTAACCTGTTCCAGTAGAGCTCAATTTGAGCTTGTTATTGTAAACCTTGACTGAACATAAAAATACAAATTTAAAATCTTTATTATTGTTTGTATGCTTTTCATTCACAGTTCTCAGCTGGCTTCGAGATCAGCCACCACTGACTCAAGATCAACTCCAGTCTTTGTGTATTACAGTTGATGATTTTATGGTATGTATGCTTGATGACAACAGATGCCACAGCGTTTGCGGTTCAGAGTCCCAATCGAGAGATGGGGAGTTTGCCAGTTGCTTGTAAACTTGAGCTATGCACTTTACTTCCATTGCTTGAATCTTCTCAGCTGTATGATGAGTACCGTCAAATTGCTGGCTGGCTGAAACTTTGCTGGCGTACAATAGTTTGCTTTTTGTTCAAGAAAATAATTTCACCTAGTGGAAAACGACCTTAAGGCTTGGATGTGGATGTCTTTTTTATTAATAACATATTAAATGTGGTACCTTTGTTTTCACGTATAGATCTCAAAAGAGTTTGGTTGCAACTCGGACCAGTTGATTAAAATTTTCTTACAATAATCTCGTAACAAGTACCTGTGAAAATAATTCCTAAAGATTGTCTTTGGATATCTTCTATCTTATCAAATTGGTAAAAAAAACTCTATAAAGTATCTTTCTTTTAACACACAGAATGTTTAGGTAATGTGGGGGAATGATAGATTTCTGTAAATTAACGTAGGAAAATGTGTTTTCATGTACATTTCTGATTTTTCTCTAGTTATACTCAACCTATGAACATTATTCAATTCCATATTAAAGCTTATGATATCTTCTATCAGATTATAACAATAACTCAATTTTACTGTTTTGTATAACATGACTAACGACCTCGCATATAAAATTAAGATATACATACTTGGTTGCCCAGGATGGTGGGCAATTAAGGCCCAATAGTTTCTTTTAAATGATTTGACATCTCGGTAGTTGACTATACAGATGTAAAGTGATTAATATTTTAATTATTTTTAACAGAAAGCACTTCCATTTGTTCAACCTTCGGCTAAGCGGGAAGGCTTTGCAACGGTTCCAGATGTAACATGGAATGACATAGGTGCCCTGGAGGCTGTCAGAGAAGAGCTTCAAATGGCCATCCTGGTAAGCATAAATTGATTTTATTAATATACGTCTGCAAATAATTATATTAGGTTTAGTTTACCCCTTTAGGCACATGACCCTGGATAGCCAATAATAAATCATTACTGTCCTGTTTGATTTAGGGAGTGGCACTGGTTAGTCATGGGAAAGAATGTAGTGTGCAGCCAGGTTTGAACCCAGGACCTCAGGATTGAGGTACAGTGCCACACTTGTCTGAACCTACCCTTTCCAATCCACTAATTGCTCGCATTACATTTTTACTTGAAAGTATAATGTGTATTCCCAGTACTGAGAAACATGCCATTGTAATAATAATAAAACATTTGTAATGAGCCAATTCCAAAATTAATGATCAAAGGCACAGATTGTATAACCAGAAAAATTACAATGAAAACAGTATGATAGAAGAGATTAATTATAGGCCTATGGATTGAAACAAATAAGTTTGTTTTTGAAATAATTGAGTGTGGTAAACTTTCAAATGGACATAGGTATTTCATAACACAAAGATGAATCCGAGAAAGTGAAACTTTGCCGTCCGTATGTTTTTAATTTAAATTTAGAAATATTTAAAAAACCTTTATTTATAGATCTAAGAGGATTAATATTTTGACATTAATTGTATCATCAAGAATGGTCATCATTTCTGGTGATGATACAATTAGTGTCGAAATATTGAATCCCACCCAATCCTGTGTATTTGAATACTTGGAGTGTGCATAATGCTTTCTTATCTAATCAGGTGATCAGAGGCTCTTTGTGTTTAGATTAACTTTACAATTGTTTTTTAGGCTCCAGTTAGGAATCCAGCTGCTGTTAAAGCTCTAGGCTTGACTAATCCTCCAGGAATACTGCTAGCTGGTCCACCAGGATGCGGAAAAACACTACTTGCAAAGGTAATATCATATCACCTATGGTAATCATTCATTTTATATGTACATGTGCATAGAAAAGTTTGTACTATTGACATCATTTTGTTATTTATTTGTTTTATAATATTGTATAATAGAAATTCCTATGATTTAAAATTTATAACAGTTTCATTTTGTATATGTTGTTTGATTTTACTTTTTGTGGCTACTGTATAGCATTTAGTCACTATGTTACCACCTGAAAATGGAATGTAAAAGTTGCAAAGAAAATGGAGTTAACAAAATTAGCAGATATTTACATTGCAATTTGTTAGTATTTCATGACTTTCTTGAATTAAAGTCCTGTACTCAGATTATTGGTTATTATTCAATATTCTTAAAAATCATAAAACAGATTGAAAAATCAAATTCTCATCGTGTCTTTAGTGTTATTATTTGGAGTTACTGTGTTTTTAATTTATCAAATGATTATTTTTTTAATTAATAAATTTATGGACAAAGTTCAAACATTTAGAATGCAAGTTTTGATAAAACTGTATTTGAAATTGTTTGTTAGTGTACCGAAACTAAGCAAGGTCATTTTAAATTGCCACCTTTAAGCGGCTTTCTCATTTGTTCATGTTCAGGTTTCAGTTTTCGATCCAGAATTGGTTCCAGTTTCAGTTTTTATCGATTCTGTTCGCATCTGTTCCGGTTACGGTTGACGGTTGTCACAATTGCGGTGATGTCACAGCCACTGTGAATGATTTACTGATATCTGATTGGTTAGAAGTCAGACGTTTTTGATCCGATGAAATGAAAATCGCTCCTCAGTCAGTTTGATCCGGTCGCTGAGAACAGGTTCCAGTTTCTGAAAACCGGATCGTGGTAGGTGTGAATAGAACCAGCCTTCAGCATTGAAAAAATAGAGATTTAATTTTTTTCACTGAATCAGAACTGAAAACGGAACTGGAACCTGAACAGATGTGAAAGGACCTTTAAACCTTTGTTTACCATATATCTGAAACTGGATAATGTAATATGAAAGTTGAATTTTAAACTGTAGGTTTTTGAAATAAAATAAAATTTTAAAACATGGCAATTTTTTCCTTCTGGCTTTTGTGGAAACGTAGCTTTGCGACTTATACCACTTTTGCGTGGGTTCTGCCACATTTTTATTTGATGAAAGCATATAGTTAATATATATATATAATAAATATTTTATTTTTCAGGCAATTGCTAATGAATCTGGAATTAATTTTATATCAGTGAAAGGGCCAGAGTTGCTTAATATGGTGAGTAATTGTTTTAATTAAAAGTTTAGAAATGTATGTTTAAACTATCTCACCTAAAATTTAAATTATTTTTATTGATTGTTTTGCAATTAATCTGCATATTTATCATTATTTATAACTTGTTATACATTTGTCAGCACTCCATTATGTGTATATTCCCATTAGAGACTTTGATCAATTTTACTCTACATTGTAAGGTAATTTTGTATTAACCACCTCACTGGCTTATCATATTAAATGTTTATTAAGGATATGAATATACTGTACAGCTAAGTGATTAAGTGTAAACTAATCCAATTATCCATTGTGATAAGACTTGGCCATACTTTCTAATGGGGATGTACACCTAATGTCTGGAATTTTTGCTGGTATATAAACCTTGTTATGAAGCCTATTGTGCTTAAAATAACGGTGGTAAACAGATAAACTGCCTGTGTTGTTGATGTTGAAATGGCAATACAGTACAGTATAAGAACCCTATTGAGGCTACTCGGGCCATGCAAGGCCCACCAGCCTCTGTTATCACTCAAGTAATTGAGGGTAGTATAGTGGATTATGGCTCAAAAAAGCCATCTCCAAATGAAGCCCATCTAGTGAACTTAAAACGTACATGAAATGGTTATTAAAAATCTGTAAAAAATGCATATGTTGTTTACTTGTACTAAATATGAATATACAACTATATGAAAGATAACACCATATTTTAACAAAAATGCCGACTATTTATTTATTTATAAAACCGAAAAACTTTTTTGTTTTGTATACCATTGTAAATTATTATCATAAATATCGTCAATTAGACAGGTCAGACACGGTAAAAAATATGTATTAATTACTCAAGTAATCAAAGTAACTTAATAGCCTAAGCTTAGTAGGCTTAAATAAAATGTCATCGCAACGTTATTTGTGGACTTGATACCAAGCACATCGGGTATCTAGAATGGAGCAAAGGTTGCCATGCTACAACAAAATTGATAGGAAATCGTCGTTAATATTTAATTTTAAAATCCCTGTAAATTAGATTTATGAGCGTAAATATGTTTTTTTTTTTACTTAAAAATCCATTATACATTTTGACAACAGCACGTCAAGTTTGAGCGATATATCTTTTACTTAAAAAAAGTTATTCACAAGTGACGTCACTTGCGAATTTTTCTAGTTTTCACACCTGCCCCACCTGACTCCCCAGGGCAACCAAACTTAAGCACAATCCTTCTGAAATTGCCCAATAACGTATAAAACGTAATTTAAATATAAAACAAATCTAAAACCCATTTCATGTCCGTTTTAAAAAAAGATGTCTAGAGTAGTCTGTTTCTTTGTTTGTAATTGTTAGTACGTTGGTGAAAGTGAGAGAGCTGTACGGCAATGTTTCCAAAGAGCCCGTAATTCATCCCCTTGTGTTATATTCTTTGACGAACTAGATGCTTTATGTCCACGGAGGTCAAATGTCTCGGAGGTAAGTAAAATAATTAAATTTATAAAAATAATATATTATTTTAATAAAAATATAAATCTTACGGTACAACTATGTATAGTTCATAGTTCTGAAACTTTTAAGTTTATGAGAATAATACTTGAGTCATCTTCAAGAGTAAGAGCACCACATGTGTAGTTCTGAAAACTCTTATGAGCAATTATGCTTTGATGGTCCTCAGGAGTAAGATCACCATGTATGCATTCTGAAGACTGTTATGCTCATAAAAAAAACATACTTTGATGGTACTCAGGAGTAAGATCACCATGTATGCATTTCTGAAAACTGTTATGCTCATTAAAAAAAACATACTTTGATGGTCCTCAGGAGTAAGATCACCATGTATGCATTTCTGAAGACTGTTATGCTCATAAAAAAAACATACTATGATGGTCCTTGGGAGTAAGATCACCATGTATGCATTTATGAAGACTGTAAAGATTATAAAAAATACACCTTTATAGTCCTCAAGAATGAGAACACTACGTGCATATTTTTGGAAACAGTAAGATCATAAAAAAATATGCTTTGATTGTCCTAGGGATGAGAACACTATATGCATAATTTCAGAAAACTGTTAAGATCATAAAAATGTACTTTGATTATCCTCAGGAATCGGAGAAATGTGTGTGTATTTCTGTTAAACTTAAAAACATACTTTGATATTCTCCGGATTGAGAACACTGTGTGCATATTTCTGAAAACTATCAGTTTATAAAAAACATACTTGATCATCCTCGGGAATGAAAACACCATGTGTGTAATTCTGAAATCTGTTAAGCTTATGAGAAATTATTTTACTTTAATCATTCTTAGAAGTTGGTGTATATAATTTTGTGCATTGATTTATGCCATAAATTTCATTTTATTAAAGGTTAAAAAAACATTTATTGTGAGATTGTAGTTGTAATGGTATTGATCCTAGATATGCACCATCTTTACTGCATTTAATTAAAAAAAAAATCGTATTCTGTCAGAATAACATAAACATATATGATTATTATTTTGGGTTTTTTTTAGTCTGGTTCAACAGCAAGAGTTGTCAATCAACTTCTCACTGAGATGGATGGCTTGGAAAGCAGACGACAAGTGTACATCATGGGGGCAACAAACAGACCAGGTGATTTAAAATACCTCATTACCTCAATGATAAATATATTATTGACTCAATTAGATGATGATAATATATTTGGACAAAAATACGGGATTGTTTCCAAATTAATTTAAATAATTATATTACCCAATCACTACCATAATGAACCCTTTTGAAATAAGTTCATTTTGAACTTTTGTGGGTTACACTTGGTGCCTCACAACCATGAATAAATCTACTGAATCAAAATAAAATAGGATAATAATTTATGTTTTAAATCAATTTTTAATAATTTTTCAGATATTATTGATCCAGCAATTTTAAGACCTGGCAGACTGGATAAAGTAGTCTATGTTGGCATTCCAAATGAAGAAGACAGGATTAAAATACTGAAAACAATTACCAAGGCAAGAATATCAATTTGTTATATTTTTCATTTTGTTTTAAACCAAGTTCTTGTAGGCTTGATTGCTCCGTCGATGTTCGATGTCGATTTTCCTTTTAAACTTTATTAATCTAAGTATTTAAATAATAATAATAATGTGTGCCATTTACGTAGCGCTTATTGCCAAGGCCTCTAAGCGCTTCACAGTTATTACCCCAGTCATTGGAAATGCAATCCATTCCATAATGTTGCTGCTGTATTCAGAGCTTATGGCATTTTTACCTCCTATGTACCCACTTGTACTCCTGGGTGGAGAGAAAACCTGGATTAAGTGTTTTGCCTAGGAAGACAAACAGCTGACCAGAGTGAGCCTCGAACCACCGACATCATGATTGGAAGCGCTGCACCAACTGCTTCCACAGTTTTAATGTTGGTTTGAGGTGTTTTCTCTTGTTGACCAATGATAATAATTAACAAACATGAAAGTGCTACATGAACCCGGCCCTGTAGCGAATTTGGTCAAGACAAAACATTTCAAACTGACATAAAAACTATACATAGTACACTTTAGGAGATGTTGATCAATGACTGAACTGGTCTTGCTTAGTAAGAAGCAGGAAGTGGGTGTTAAGCCAGGTGAACCCAATCATGAAGCAACGTAGCACTAAGAAAAGATGCCGTCTAAATAAATACAACTTATCTAACAAAACCAATTCACTACTTACTGAATTGGCCAGGTGTTTTTTTATGGTGTGGCATCTTGCTTTTTGATTTGAACTACTGTATTAATGTGCACTTATTTTTTTTTATACAACACAAACCTGAGTAATCACCCAAACGTCTATGCACAAATATTTCTATATACATTGTCAGATAGTACCAATGCGTCATAACAGCGGATATGGTAGTTTGCATACAGATACACATTTCCAATGTATTACATTTTAAAGAAGTTCAAATAATTATATTATTTTGGTGTTACCGGAACTTTACATGCATCCATTCTTTTTTTTATTTATTTATTTATACACTATAATCATACAATAATACAACTGACAAGTAGTACAACAACTGCATGAAAAAAACAGAGAAAAAAAACATAGTTATAATAACATAATGATAAAGAACATGGTTAAACAAAGAAACAATATATGCCGTCTTATTAGAATATTTCCTTTTCTTAACGTAATCTCCCTCAAGAATTTTTTTTGTTCTTTTTTCTTTGACATTAGAGTCACCTATTGTTATTTACCCGTTACTTTTTCTTGTCACCACCCTAAATTTCCTGTTATAAATATTTTTGTTAACTTTACATTTTATCATCATTTTAACCTGTTTAGCTTTTTCATACTATATTAAGTGTTCTAAACTGTTGAACATACTTAAAACAAGACAAACACTTCATTATAAATAGTAAAAACAGTTATACTTTTTTTTCTTTACTTTTGTAAGTTTACAACACCAATTTAATAGACAAAATAAATAAAAAGACTCAAAATTACAAAAGGGTTATACTATAATCTCTTTTTTTGTGATTATTTTAGATTATTTAGTTAATATGGAATCTTTTGTATCAACTACTCAATTTAAAAAAATCAAAATACGCAATTTTTTACCTTTTTATGTTCCCAACAGCAATGTAATAACCATGATAATATAAAACTCATATGTCGGCATACTACAATGTCTTTTTAAAAAAAATTATATTAATCCTTTAATCCAGAAGGGAGTTAATTTATATCAATAATTATCTTATTCCAATCCACAACACATTAAAGGCAATGTATTTTGTGTACGTTTTATAATATTTTATATTTATATCTATTTATCATCCCAGAATAATTATCTATACCGAACATTTGGAACACCATATATAATAAAATACACTCAAACATGCCCAAGTCGAATCATTTTTTTACATACCAAACCAATGCACTTCCCACTAATTTACTGTACAACCATGAATTTAACACTTTCCAAGATGAATATCATTTAAAGGAAACCTTAAATTCGACTTAAGGCTGTTTGACTGTAGAACAATGTAACCACTATTACAGGAATAGTCATACTATAATTTAAATAACTCAGAAATATACTGTATAATAAACATGATAGTATATAAAAAAAAAACTCATATGTAGGCATATTACAATGTCTTTTTCTTAAATTATGTTAATCCTTTTATTCAGAAGGGAGTTATTTTATATTATCTTATTCCAAACCACAACACATTAAAGGTATTTTCCATCTTTCTTTAGTTCAAGTATTTACCAAAAACAATGATTCAATGTATTTTGTATGTTTTATATTATCTATTTATCATCCCATAACAATCGTCTATACCGTACATTTCGAGCACCATATATAATAAAACCCACTCAAACCTGCCCAAGTCGAATCATTTTTTTAACATACAAACCAAACCAATGTACTTCCCACAAATGCATCCATTCTAATCCAATTTATAATAATTGCCGTCAAAGATGGAAAGGGTGGTGGCGACAAAGACAGCATCATTGTATATTTTATGTGAATTAGGCCAATTATTAATAATAATAGAACTAATAATCTGGAGAACTTATCCCAATTTCTGTAATGTCAAGCGAATGAGAGTTTCATAGACTGTGTTCGTACTTACAAAAAATAAGCTGTAATTTTAACCCCTAGGCATACATTGAGCAATGTTCAGACTTTGGTAATATTCACAGGTAAAATGGATGGGCCTGCATTACGTAATCAAGGTCATCAAAAATATCTCAATGGAGCTTGCTAACAAAATTTTATTAGCCCTTAGGTAGAGCATAATTGGATTAGCACTGAGTTTACCTGTAAATTTGGTCGACATTTTGTCCACCAAATTTCATAGCTGGAGGCAAGAGTTAATTGCTGCACACGACTTCACAGCAGGAATAAGCGGTAAATTTCAACCAGTACAAACGGGGCCATATTCTCTGAATGAGATATTAATTGATTGTAGGTTACTTCCCAGCAATTCCTGACACTCATTGTACATCTGGGAATACTGAAGCAATTTGGTTAAGGTACCCAAGGCCACAAGGCAACAGGAAGCATAAGTCTCAGGCTTTTTTACTTTGTTGCCTTGATTAATTGTTTATTGATTTGATTAATTGATTTTTATTTAATGTATTTTTATATTTTAGAATGGGACAAAACCATTAATTGGAAGTGATGTGTCACTTGAAAACATTGCCAAAGATGAAAGATGTGATGGATTTAGGTATAAAATTCAATTACTGTATATTTGTTTACATTAAATAATAGTTTTAATAAAAAAAATAATATCAAAATTAGTTAAATAATACTTTATGTCAAAAGTTCAAAACAGAATCAGGTGAGGTGTGTATGCACCATCTAACCCCTTATAAATGTTTGCCTTTCATACTCTTTTTACTGACTATAGTTCTTTCAGCCCAGTTTAATAGCTCTATCTTATTAATTCCTAAGTTTTTTTCCAACAAAATGTAATAAAACTTTTAAAGATAAGAGCACCTGAAATTAATATTTGTTTTTAAAATTGCATTGTTTTGATGTGAGAGGTGCATTTAGGTTTGTATAAATCATTCTCCTTGTGTTTCAGCTGGAGAGTTGAAATAAACGTTAATAGCAAACCATCTTTCACATGAGATGTTAAGCTGTTGTTTCTATGTACAACATGGGTCATGTGCACGTTAAAGAAAGCAGTACACTCTTCGGAAAAGAGAAGGGATTGTCTCCCGGTGAACTTGCCAATCACCACCAGAAGGACCCCATTTGAATTAAGCCCACTACAGACTTAGATCAACAGACTAGACTCAACAGCAAATATATATCACCAAAATTGACTACAGTCGACCTTAAATCTTCTCATTTTGAACTTTCTATTTTACAAACACTATTTAGCCAATTATTTCTTTTAAGTAATTGTTAAATATGTAATCATCTGATAATTTATCAATGATAATTCTTTTTTTTTGCATTTTCCTTTACCTAGTTCTTTCAAACAGAACATTTCAACTACCAAGATTACAAAATATACACAAATAAATGTTTTTTAAGCCTCATTTAAACAATTTTCATGAATCTTCTCATTTACAAATATTCTCATTTACAAACGCTTTTATACTGGTGTGTGTAAATGGGAAAGTCAACTGTACTCCAATATTTTGAGTCTGCTCTTAACCCCTCCTAAAAATAGTCCAGTAGAAATAAGACTTTGAGTCAAACAAATTGCAATAGTTTGTTTTATTGATGGAATCTGTTCATTATG
>JAOTQE010122171.1:0-12568 GCA_025631205.1 Nesometra sesokonis
AGATAGTAGGCTCTGGTCTTCTCATCACCTCGGGACAGTAGATCTCACAATCCCCCTCATGACCAGTCAATATTTGTATAATGGTCTACCATTAACCTTGGTAAGTTTTTCACCATTCACACCATTCTATCATTTATATGCTATTTGCTTGAAATTTAAACCAAACAAAATTTCAGATTTCTAATGGACAAAAAAGTTATCAGTTCCTGATGAGCACATAACTAATGTCGAAATATTTAATTTCAACATGAGGGCATGCAATTCATGTAATTCGGTGGATCTTTCAATGAATTACCACAATTGCATGAATAAGTACTTCTCCTAATTTGCATAAAAAACCCCTTCAATTTTAAACAAGCATTCACCAAAGTAAGCACTATATTATTAATTATTCATCTCTAGCACTGTCGATCAATCTCAACTTTTTTAACCCCTCTCAATTTTCATTATTTTCTGTTAGCGCTCCCTAAAACTTACCAGAGTTTCTATAGAGTACTACAGTCAACTCTCTCAATACCGGACACCCTCGGGCCGGCAATTATTTCCCGGTTTTCTGGAAAGTCCGGTTTTCTGAATTTTGAATTAAGATAGGAATAAGAAAAATTTGGGACTTTTAAAAAAGTTTGGTTTTTCGTGAATTCCAGTTTGCGGAGAGTCCGGTATTGGGAGAGTTAACTGTATACTGTTACGTCACAACAATAGGTGGCACCCTTTGTTGCTAGCAGTAATGCACAAATGCGGTCAGCCAATCATTGCTAGCCTATGCAAAGAAGCATTACTGATTTTTATCTCTAAGCTTACAGTTTTGTATCTTGATAATATAGAAATAAAATTGAATTAGAAGTTAAACACAAATGTGACAAAGATTGTCAGCTTCCATGCTATTAGTACATCTAATGGTAAATTATTGTTTTTTAAATGCCTCATTGTAAAATGCCCATTCCAAATCATAAGATTACAAAATAATTCTGGGATAAAATGATTGTAATGTTAACAATAAAGGGACTGTTAGTATTACGTAATCAGTACAGAAAATCATTCTGGGATAAAATGACTGTAATGTTAACAATAAAGGGACTGTTAGTATTACGTAATCAGTACAGTACTCTACAAATGCCCCATTTAAAGCACCCCGAAAAAATTGGTAAGATTTTTTTGCACAAGTACGGTACTTATGTCTTTAATACAAGGTTATTTAATTCTTGACCAATCGTACCTACTTGAATCTACACTTCTTCCAAACTTACTATTTCAGTTGATTAATTATTGCTGGTCTCACAAACCTTACTTGCTATGTTTAACAGCATAATATATCGGTCTACTTCAAATACACCTGAAATAAAAAATAGGCATCAGATTAAAAACATAACAAAACTATAACAAAAGAAAATCAACCAAACATTTAACAGGCCAAAAACAATATGCATTCTGTTAATCAATTTTAACGTTGATCTGATAAAAAAAATTGATGCAATCAACAAAATAATAGTAGAAAATATCCACTAGAAGTGTTCAAGACACTTTCATCACTTCCTTTGCAGACAAACGATGCTGTTTCACCTGTCCACGAAAGTGTCTGTATGAGCATACAGTATATTGTGAACCAGTTCACTGGGAAAACCCATTACTTGTTTCAAACTAAATGTGTTTAAAACAGACAGACAGACATGATAAAAACAATATGCCCTGCGGGGCATAGTAAAAAGGAAATGGGTTCTTTAAAACTGTTGTGAGCTATTTCTGTACACTAAGCCTACGGCTTATAGCTGTCATCAGTGAAGATTGGTTTCACCACCAAAACTGGTGCACTTGGGTATACCTGCGAACTATTTTTGGCACCAATGCGCGAGACATTCACTGCCGAAGGTGCTGGGCCAAATGTTTTTCGATGTCAATCTTGACAATTAGCGGAATAAATGAAAACACATCACCTGCGCATTTTTTCCTCATTACAGTTTAGAAATACCATTTCTATTGAGGCTGTTTTTACCGTATTTTGCTCTATATTGTCTTATGCGTGAGAAAAAGTATTTGCATGACTTTCTGCCCCCGTCACCTCCATTTGGCCATCAGCAAAATTGTTTTCATTTATGTATTAGCAGTTTTGTAGACTATTACCTGCCAATGATGCTTGTAGAAACTGTTCCATTCTTTCTATCATGTATAATTCGTTGCAGTCTTCCTGTTTTTGTATTTTATCTGAAAAAAAAATATATTGTTTTTTTTTTCTTGTCAAATTTTAAACTGGGAACACATGCTTATGCAAAAAATGGTCACGGCTAAAACGAGTGTGGCCATGGAGACAAAATTAAGTACTAAAATTTGTCCGGTCAGACCAATTTTTAGCACTAAATTTGGTCTGGCCTGCTGGACTACATTTTAATAAGGGCAAAAAAACTAACATTACTATCGCTACTACCACTACTACTGCACCATTACTAGTACTGTAGCAGTGGACGAAGCGATACGGTTGTAGCAGTGGTAATAGAAGCATAGTAGACTCTACAGGTAGTAGCGATAGTAAGCCTAGCACTAGTAGCAGTATTAGAAAAAGTAGCGATGTGGTAGTATTGCTAGAAGCAGAAGTGGTAGTAGTGCTTGTGGAATTTACTGATGTAATTGTAGTAATTTGGCTGTAAAATTCAGTACCGGCTGTTGTCAAGTTAATCTTGAAAGAATTGAATGTGGGTCAGTTTTGAATAGACATTAGTACGTCATTCGAGAAAAGAGAAGGTTTAAGCCGGGTACTCACTGCATTGTGCGACGGTCACACGACTAAACCGTCGCTGCGTGTGTGTGTAGTTACCAGACGCAATGGTAGTCTTCTACTCGTTGACCGATGGTCTTTTAGTGATTTCCCTGTTGAATCACTAAAGAAACCCATCGGCCAATGATTAGACGACTGTCATCGCGTATGAAAACCAAACACATAGGAAGCGACGGTTAGTCATGCGACCGTCGCATGACTCAGTGAGTGCCTGGCTCTACCACCAATATGTTTTTTATTTAAATTAGGAATAGTTAGAATTTTATTTGTAGATTTAAAAAGACAAGTAGGGACATATGGACTAAGAAGTTTTAAAATATAGGATGGTTGAAACTTACCTTTTATAGAAAGACATATGCCACAAAGAACAGCCATCTCTAAATTGCTAAGCCTCTGGATGTCCTCTGTGCAGCCTCCTTGATTCTGTGGTAATATTTCATTTCTTTCTCCAGTCTTGTTCATAAAATAATGAGTAATGATAATGCCTAGGACAGGACACAGAGCTTGTTTTACCAAACGCTCTTTACTGTCCTTCGTTAAATCGGTGAAGCCTATGTGAAAAGTTAAGAGCAAATTTAATCAACTGGTCCAGGAGCAAAGGCTGAATTAAGACTGAAGGGTTCACTGCTGTGTCCATGATTTTGAGAAATGGGGGTGCTTAAAATGTTGATAGTACACGCCCTCAATCCACATGACTAACCATGGTGTGGTGCTGAGGTTGGAAAATCTTAGAATTAAAAATGAAAAAATAGTACCTCTAGATGCCTGTAAAGGACCCTCGTTCTAATAAAATCCATCATTATCAACATCCCCACTATTATCCTATTTTGAATCTTAAACAATAAATTAAAATATTTAAAGCACCCACCTTGGAGTTTTTTAAAGATTACAATGAGAAAAGTCGAAAACGGTAATAGTATTGGGAGTATAGGGAAGCTAGATGACTTTAATAAGAAAAAATGGTCAAATATAAAAACAATGTTTTGAGAACAATATCCTCTTAAAGTAAGGTGTACTTTATGTAAAATCTGTATTAGAAAATTTAGTTTTGATCCTCATAAAATACTAATACAATAAGAAAGAAAACGTGTAATACAAAACCAAATGTCAAAGAATTACAGCAAGAACTTAAATACTATTATACTAGATTGAAAAAAATTTGTCTGTTTGAAGGGAAGCTAGATGACTTAAATAAGAAATGGTTAAAAAATGTTTTGAGAACAATATCTTCTTAAAGTAAGGTGTGATTGTATTTTATGTAAAAACTATTTATTAAATCTTAGTTTAAAATGTATTTAATTTTTTAAACTAAGATATATTATTCTTGTAGAAGTACTATTTTTTGTAAAGGGGAGGTGATTTGGAATAAAGTTCTCTGAGAAGAGAAAAAAAAAACAATGAGAAACGTAAAACAGTAATAGTTGCTAATTTCAATGCCATCATCACAAAAAACATAACAGTATTTACAAATTCTGGCTTACAATTAATATTATTTTCCTAATACATAGTCAGAGAAAACCCATTTTGCATACAGTTGAACCTCTCGTAAGCGGACACCCTCGGGTCCAGGAAGTGTCCGCTTACGGGAGGTTGTCCGCTTACAAGAATTTCAGCCGAAAGAGGGCCAAAGTTTTAAAATTATGCATATATCCTTATGTCTCACATTTCACGACCTTCTCAACACAATGGCCTATCAAATTTCTAGACATTGCATTCTATATTTTATTAAATATTTATCATTTTAAAGATTGGTTCAGTAATATGAATCACAGCCATTACAATTTAAGAACGATTTTGTACGGAAATTTGTATTTGTTGTATAGAAAAATCTACTAAATTTTCCGGGATGTCTAATTATAGGAAAATTAACATATCAAAAAATCTATTAGAAAGACAAGTGTCCGCATGTGCTTACGGGAGATGTCCGCTTACGAGAGGTACCAAATGCACTGATTAGATAGGAAGAACAAACGGGTGTTTGAATTAGTGTCTGTTATGGGAGGTATCCGCTTACGGGAGGTGTCCGCACAGGGAGGTTCAACTGTAGTTCATGTTCATGTTTGAGCTAAAATAATCATTAAAACTTACTAAATGGAACATTTATACAAAAAAAACTTTTCCGTCTATTTTGAGATGAATATTGAAAGCTGAAAATGTGCATTTTTTGAATGAAATCTTAATCTTTTCACAAATTGTTTCATTTTACCTTCAATTGATTCTGCAAACTTCCTGAAGCAAGGCATTACCGTAGGCATACTTGATTTTTGTGGATTTAATACATCAGACACGTTGCCACTTGATTTCTTTAGATAAAAATTAAAAGTACAATAACATTCATGGTAGATTTTAATGATATATATATACTTTGTAGTGTATTGTCAAGGTCCAGATGACCCACAATCTTATCAAATGGTTTAAAAAAGCATGAAAAACATGGCAAATACAATTTTTTTTTATTTTGCTTGTCAATTGTTGCAAAAATCGTCATTTTTTAAAATTAATGATAGAAAATGCCATTTCAAATATCCGTTTAAAGTAACGATCAACAATATAAATGGGCTTAAACAAAGTGTCTTGCCTAGTCAACATGATAATTCCATCCATTGCTTCAAATGTACAGTGCTACACTTTTGAAAAAATAACTATGTTAACATGGTAGATAATGGTAGTGACAAGGTGGATACAGGTAGTTAACACGGTTAACCCTATAAAAACTACATATCAAGGGATACTAGAAAGGATATGGTCAGCAATGCTGTACAAGGTATACATAGGAAAATACAGCCATTTTTTAAAATAAACCTTAAGGCATTAATAACATCAACAGACAGGGTAATTATATACTACCTTACTAGGTAGTTCTCTGTGTTGCTAGGTAGATCTCTCTAGTAATTTACCATGGTAGATCAATCTAGTTAGAGGGTGTTATTTTTTCCAAAGGGTACTAAAGAATACTTACCAAACTTGTAGTCCATTCTTCAACAACCAATTTTTCTAACTGCTCATAAACTTCAACAAAGTCCTCTGAGATTGTCCAGTAAGTTTTCGCAATTTTTGAATTATTATTATCATTATGATTCGGTATTTTCCTCTTTAAACAATCCTTATTTGGCATATTCTTCACTGACATTCGATCCTTTGTTATATTTGCTTGATTTTGTTTATATTGTTCCCAGGTTTCATAGTTCATAGATGTTGATGATATGGCATTTGTCTCAATTTTATTATTTTTCTTTACAGGTGTCAGTTCTGTTAGCTCGAGATCTTCTGTCTCAGTTTTGATTCCAACATCCCTAAAACCATCATATGACTCATTTGTATACTGCCCTCTATACATGTTTGCATATGCCATCGCAGTGAATGCCCCAGAGTGAACTTCGGGCAGGGTCATGCTTAAAGAGGGACTAATAGGCTGATTGTGATTGTATGTAGATGCATGGGACAAATTGGACATATGAGATGAGTTAGCCATATGGGATGAGTTGGATATATGGGACGAGTTGGACATATGGGACGAGTTGGGAACATGGGATGAGTTGGGCATGTGGGATGCACTTGATACATGGGATGAGTTAGGCATGTGGGGTGGGTTAGACATCCGGGGCAAGTTCTGATAGCCAGAAATAAATGACGGTTGCATGGTCTGGCTACCAGGATAGATGTCAGGGCTAAGTTCTGTATTAAACATTGGATCAAGAATTGTATCTGCAGGTAAAGGAACCAAATTCTTTTGTTTACAGTAAAAAGATTGATGTTTTGTGTGGTATGGCGAACTGTATCCGGAGCAGTCATGCATGTCCGCAGGGTAGATTGGCTCTTGTTTAACCACTGGATGGCGAATGTTGTTAGAGAAACTAACAGAAGGCCAGGAGTGCCACCTTGGTACATTCATGGTGTGTGTATATTCGTCCATGTCATTCCTTAGTAACTGAATATCGCAATCGACTTTTGGTCGCCGCCCCAATTTTATACCTATAGAGGGAATAAAGAATAGTGTCTAAACATTATTATCATCTTTACCAATATTCTGTGAATTGCCACAATTTGTGGCAGAGCCAAGCCAAGTGAGACAAGTCAAAAAATTGAAAAGTGAGTTTTCTCTATGGATTATAAAACTATACATTAATATCTTTAACATGCAAAAAAAAAAAATCAGTTTCATACGATGTTTCTGTGTGAAGTTAGGAACAATCGAATTTTGAGCAATTAAAATGTACATTTTGAGAAAACTGCAATTGAAAATTGTTCATCAGTATACATTGACTATCAATGTCATTTTTAAATTCCATTTTAAACATTTCTTGATCATATATCTGAAAATTGTTAACGTAGTATGTAAGTTGAACTGTATATTTTCGAAATGAAATAAAATTTGGAAAAATGACCATTTTTCAATTTCTGCCTATTGTGAAAACTAGCATTTGTAACTTATGTCTCATTTGGTTTGGCTCTGCCACATTTCTGTTTATTTTTGTCTGTTAAATTATACTGAATGGATTGGTTGAAGGAAAATAGAAACAAAGTAAAATAATAATAATTGGGTAAATATATAATCAGCCAACAATTTAATGACATATTGGATAAAGTCTTTGTAAAATAGGTTTGTAAATGAGAAGTTCATACCCCTTGTAAAAAAATAACACTGTTAACGTGGTAGATAATGGTAGCAACAAGGTAGTCAACAGGGTCAACCCTATAAAAACTGCCATATCGAGGGATACTACCAAGGATATGGCCAGCAATGCTCTACAAGTATACATAGGAAAATACAGCCATTACTTTATAAAAAAAACCTTAAGGCATTAATAACAACAACAGACATGATAATTATATACTGCCTTCTAGGTAGTTCTCTGTGATGCTAGGCAGATCTGTCTAGTAATTTAACATGGTAGATCTACCTAGTCAGTGTCATAGGGTCGTGTTAACTAACTGTAGGCGATTGTCTCTTAGTATTTCCCAAAAACCACCTATTATAAATAAATTTTAGGCATAATGTTATAGGCCTATCTCACCATGGAGTAATAAAATATAATATAAATAATTTTATATGACCCCACCAAAATCAGACATCTACTTTCCGGTGGAGTGCCAGAATAATTACAAGATATAAATACAGTATTGTATATCTTTGATTTAATTGATTTCTAGTATATAGTAATGGAATCAACTGTAATTAATAATATTAATTACGCATATTATTGTCACGTTAAGCATATTGTCAATTATTGATTTATAATTTAGCCTTTCTTAAAGTGTAATGTAAATAAACAAATGTTACTATGGTACTAAAAATTTGTTGGCTAAAAATATATCTATAACTCTATAGCATTTATTTAAAGCAAATTATCTATTTAATGAATTTTTATATGGTTAACTTTCTCAAAACCGATACTTCAAAGAAGCAAATTCCATGCTAAATCGTACCTTTTTGAAGTCTCAAAATAACAAGTCCAATGTAAATATATGTAACCTTGGCTCTCGCTATACCAAACCATTTTTAATGTGGCAGATCCAAGCCAAATGAGACATAAGTCGAAAAATTGAAAATTGAGTTTTTGTATAAATTAATAAACTATCTCTAACATGCAAAAAAATGAGTTTTATACGATGTTTCCTTGCGAAGTGACAGTATGACCAATCCAAGTTTGAACATTTAAAATGTAAGTTTTGAGAAAACTGCATTTGAAAATTGTCAGTATACATTGACTATTAAGGTCATTCTAAATTGCATTTTTAAACATTTTTTTAATTATATATTTGAAAATGGTTAAGGTAGTAATAAAGTTGAATGTATGAACTGCATATTTTTGAAATAAAATAAAATTTGAAAAAATGACCATTTTGGAATATCTGCCTATTGTGGAAAACTAGCATTTGCGACTTGTGACTCATTTGGTTTGGCTCTGCCACATATGTATGTAACCTTGGCCGCTCTAGTGGAGAGAAAAAAATTGATCAAAATCGTTTTTTTTTTAAATCGATTATTTTCTGGCAGTAGAAATAGGACCAGTTCAAAAAAACCGATTAAAAAATACCTATTAAAAGCAAACTACGGATTGAGGGTTGGAACGGCAAATAATCGATTATCGTGGTGCACTTTTTAGCGGCAACGCAAAAATACCGATTATGTGACCTCGCGGTAAAATCACAGATACTACTGTACAACAAAACAACAGCATAGGCCTGGCTTCGCTTATCGAATGTGAACTTTTTTAGTGTCTTTAACAAGAGAATTCTATATTATTATTATGTGGAATGAAAAATAACATTAAAAATTTGTCTCTCCATGGGTCTACCTATTCAGTCTATCATTTGTTACACTAGCCCAATGAAACGAAAAGCTAAGCCTAGGCAACCATGTTTTCTGCCACTTGGCCTGTGATCCTTCATTTTGCTGCGCTGTGCCTCGGCATGGCTTAATTAATCATGAAAAAATATTGTTATCTTGTCATTAAGTTAATATTGAGAATCAAGCGGCTGGTTTATTGTCGATAATAAAAAATAACATTGCTAATATGCTATTCTTCTAAGTGTGATCGCGAGAAAATACTGGTAAAACTTGGGGTCGTAAATGTAAACAAACTAATGAGAGAATCCAACCAACTCATCCCAAAATCGTTTATGGGTAATTGTGACGTAATTTAACAGATTTCACCGAGGGGAAAAATAAGTTCCAACGCAGGCAGACTGAAGGACACTCATAAAAATACAGATTACTTTTAATTGATTATTTTGTGTTTTCAGTAGGAACAGGCCCTAAAAAGCCAAATAAAAAAATAGCGGTCCAAAGGACAGTAGGCATCAATACTTGACTGCATTTTAAAAATTAAACGCACTATTCCTCACACTTCGAACAATGCTGACAGAAACAATATTGCATTAAGCCTGTTTTCCTGTCGATCACTATTTCAAAATTGTCGATTATAAATGTCGTTTTGAATTGTTATAAAAAGCCAAATATTTAACGATAAATTTCAATTCACGCTGGAACGCTATATTTTCACTATTTTTTACGCTGTGTGCAACAAAATTTATACATCTTCGCGACGAATTAAAAACGAGATAAAAATAAAATTTAAAAAATATATTAACTGCAGTTTTTATTCAAAAAATTTAATAAACAAAATGTGTAATTTATTTCTAGGTCCAAAATTTGTAAATTCTTGCCGTAGGCAAGGTTGCCTCACGAGCACCCAAATTTAACAATCCAAATCGTCAAAGTTGAACTCAGTTTAACTTTGATGATTCAAATCGTTAAATTTTGTTGCCCCTTTCAATCATTGTAAACATTTTTATTTCTCAAAATCAACGATTTCAAATCGCAGTTTTTGGGATTAACGAATGACAGAAAACTGGATTTAAAGATTGAATGGTCTTGGCTCAAAACACAAAACCTTTCCTACCTTCTTTGCACATTCCTAAAGAAATGCACTTTTGAAATCTACAGTAACGACATGAGTTCCTTGTTTCCATGGTAACAGAACAGTCTTTGCTTTTGGTGCAAACATAGGAAACACCTTCTTTGATTGTCCGTCGATAAAAACACTGTAGAAAAGATGACAACTAAATAATTATATCTATTATTTTTAAGGCTAGGAATACTAAACATCAAGTAATTATTTTTACTCATGGATTTGCAAGAAATATTTATAGCTTTTATGAGCTTTTGTTATGAAATAAATCTTGTGACTGTGAGTTATTAGTATAATACAGAAAGAAAATTTTATGACTTTTGAAATTAACCTCATTTGTTGAATAAAGTGGGGAAAAATATAATTTTCTCTTTAAAATAAAAGAAAGTTGACTGTTGTTGCATAGATTTACAGTATTTACAAAATGTAGTTTAAATATTAGGGCTATTATATTTAATAAACAAAAAAAAATTGTAACTAGAAAATTTAATCTTTTTTTCTGGGTTTGGTCAAATTTTCCCATATCAAGTGGACCTACATAAAGAGTAGAGGGAGCGGTTCTTCCGAAAGCAAAACATTAAGGCCCCATGAAAAATATTAGTTTATCACTACCGTGCGCATCACTTTTGGGGAAATCTCAATTTTTTTTTTACTCATTCTACTATTTGCACACAATGTATTTTTTTCTGGCATATTCACTTGAAATACTTTGGATTCTCTTAACATAAATTATTGTAAAGTCGGGCAGTAACTCAAGTGAAATTTCGATCAAGCCCGGCAGAATGCAGGCTCAACACTGAATCGCATGAAATTCTTTAAAATAATACCTTAATAATTAAAGATAAACAATTCTTTACACTCTAAAATTGTTTGATAATATTTTATTGCAAATAACACCTTGCTATATGATTTTTAATTGATTAAAATTGAGATAAATATTATTTTAATTTATCATAAAATTATGTCACATTCAATTTTTTTTTTACATTTTTCATGTCATGAAACTTTCACAAATTTGAAACAGTTGCAATATTCGAGAAAGATTCATGCACACCAAAGTTTACATTTTTACAATAGTTAACAAGTGTGTGCCATACCTTACAACCCTCACAGGTAAAAACACCAAAATGCAGACCAGATGCCGACGCTCCACAGACCTGACACACTGATGATTTGCTTCTATGTTGAATTGTAGGCCTAGGGTCTGAACTCTGGCTACTATCTGAAACTGTAAAGTGATAATATTGCTATTATAGATTACCAAATGAACAGAGGTCCCAAGACTGAAAATGGTGAGAGTTTCCTGATTTTTTAGTCATCTCCAGACCTCCTGAAAAAATACATTTTCTCCAGAAAATTTTAAGTATCTCCTAAAAATTGGCATAGCCTAGGAGCAAAATCGGTTGTCCTTTAAAAAAATACGAGCTCTGCTCATTTTTAAATACAATTTATATATAATAATATAGATGTTTACATATTTTTATGTACTTTTTGTGTTTTTGTTTTTTATTGTGACGCGTCACACATTTGCATTTACACAACTGTTTTAAACTTCATGGGCAAAGCCCATATATTTATTTACAAATTGGCCTCATGACCCCAAACATGTTAACTTGACCTTGTCATTGTTATAGTTTATTTTGTTCGCGTAGCTTTAAGCTAAGTTTAGTTCATATATTTTCATGATTGTGTTTGTTTTTGTATTACTGTTCCTTTCCTTTTGGCATACTTTATTGTGCAATGACATGGGTGGCGGAAGAGGGGGAATGGGGGACACGTCCCCCTCAGTGATAACTCAGGGGGACAGTCCCCCCCCCACTGAAATGTCACTCCAACTACAAAATTTACAATTCACGATTCAAAAACAGCAATGAATATTGTGACCATGAAAACCACCTTCAGACTCCAGTGAGCACAAATTTAGAAGCAATAACGTTCTTTTTTTTTGCTCATTAAATTCTAACCGGGCTCGGGTAGCTGAGCAAAATTTGTCCTCGTCTCCCCCCACCCCCCACATTCAAAAATGTTCCACCACCCCTGTGTAATGCTCAGCCTCACTATGTGCTTTGCCCATGATGAAGTTTAAAACAGTTGTGCCTGTTTACAAATTTATTATAGATTCAATTGAAGCAAAAATTATTTCTCTGTGATCTGTCTTCTAAAACATTATTTAGTTCAGTTGAAATTTCTAGCCAAGCTTTTAGCAGTATGTTCATTAGTGTAGATCTATTTTGACAGCTGTAGGGCGGTGAGAACAGTTTAAGAATTACCGTATTGTTCCTAATAAACGCCCCGGCCCTAATAAACGCCCCCCCTAGATTTTTTTCAAAAGTGTTCAGGCCTAGCCAAGCTAGGCCTACCTACCGTAAACTGTAGTAGGCCGCTT
>JAOTQE010122182.1:0-12567 GCA_025631205.1 Nesometra sesokonis
GGGGGGCGGGTGCATCACGCCCTACCCTATGTCAATTTATTCATTAATTCGTCCGTCCGTTCATTCATCATTCATGTCATAAGAAATATACAGAAAGGAAAAATATAGGATACTTACGGTAGGCTATTCGTAGCATAATTCTTATAAAGGCCAGCCAAGGTAGGACCCATAAAGATATTTATTTATTGGCTGGATAGGTAGGTACATCTGTCAGTCGGTTCATAAATATTTTTGTTGTATACAGGTGCCAGGTGCGGATCCAGGAACCGCCGAAAGGGGGCGGGGCGCACTTTTCCAATCCTGGTGGACGTGATTGCAAATTTTTTCCTCACGAGCCAAAAAAGGGTCATTTCCCTAATTTGGTGCTCTAGTACCCTCGTTTTGAGGATAATAGCCGGTTGCGCCCCACACCCCCCACCCACAAATCCACGCCTGAGTGCGTATCTATGAATCTGGGAAGGGGAATGTTAAAAACCGCTCGGATTTTGACAAGCAAAAACCCTTATTTCTCGTATTTTTTATGGAAGGAATAGGCCTATGTACATATATTTTTTATTCCATGGCATAGTATAATTCATTTCATTTTAAGAGGGTGGATGTTGCTCATTTACACTGAAGAGGGTGCTCGGGCGCTAACATTCCTGATTACAGTTGAACCCCCGTAAGCGGACACCATCGGGTCCAGGAATAGTTTCCGCTTACGAGAGGTGTCCGCTTACGAGAATTTCGGCCGAGAGAGGGCCTAAGTTGTAAAAATATGTATACGTCCTTATGTTTCACATTTCACGGTATTCTCGACAGAAATGGCCTCTTAAATATCTATATTTTATTAAATATGGTTTTTATCATTTTTAAGATTGGTTCAGCAATATGATTCCCTCCCAGTATAAGGAGGATTTTGTACAGAAATTTGTATTCGTTTTAGAGAAAAATCACTAAATTTTCGGGAATATCCGCTTATGGGAGGTATATTAACATACAACAAATCTAAATTTTACGACATAAAATGTCCGTGTCCGCTTACGGGAGGTGTTCACTTACGGGAGGTACCAAATGCACTGATTAGATAGGAAAAACAAACGGGTCTTTGAATTAGTGTCCGCTTACGGGAGGTGCCCGCACAGGGATGTTCAATTGTACTTAATGTTATTTTTCCTACATCTCAAGGGAGGAGCTCGAGCACCCGACCAACCCATGGGTACGCCACTGTTTTTGGCATGAATTTCATACTAGTTCCAGAAGTTTTTTTTACGGTTTACTGACTGGATAAACAGTAACGATACACGATTGTTCAGGAATTTCTGATCATGTGATGTCAATGGATCGTTTTTGGTTGGCTTTTCGCCTATGTTTGTCAGATTGACAAACACCCCCTTTAACTGAATACAGTTTCATTGGCGGATCCAGGGGGTGCTCAAGCACAAACTATTGAACCCGTTTCAGTACCTACATAAAGTAAATGTTTTATTATTTTTTAGTATCAAAGTGTACGCATGTGATACCTTCCAATTGTCCAGGGCAGTATCACCAATTTTATTCAAAATTCTAAACGCCAATATTTGCTTCAGTTCAACAGCTGATTAATAAATCTATTAATGTAAAATGTCTGAAATATCGAGCATTTTCTCAGTTACAGTAGTTTCATTGGTGACCCGAGCACCCCCTTTTGCCGAAATCCTGGATCCGCCCCTGAGTTTGTTACCCGAATCACATCATTCTTGCAATCATATGACTTGGTATTTACAAGTCTTTGATTTACCAGCAATATTTAGGTGTGGATTTAGAGGGGACGGACCAGCTCTTCCACCCCCACCCCCCACCCCCTCCTTGCGGAAAGTAAAATATAATATTATTAAAAGTGTCTATTAACGAAAAATATTTAGCAATAATAGGTCAAGAATTGATCACTCCACACGTTCATGATGCCATTTCAGGACAACTAAAGCAGGGCCGTAGCCAGAATAGAAAAACAGATGAGGCGAAGGGGCCCATACGGTGCTTAGGGCCAATATAAAAATACTTCACTGAAAAAACACTGTGTTTTGAAAATTTCAGACCGCCTCGTCTGCCTCATGCTGGCTACGGCCCAGTAAAGACAAAAATTCCAAGAGGAGTTGCCCAGCGACCTGCTAAAACTTCCAATCGCTACCGACCTAACGTTTTCCAAAAGTCAGCATTGACCCTTGGTATTACACAAAAATGATTTGATGTAAATCCGGAGATGATGGTTGACACTATTAAAATGAATCTGCCAACACTATTGAAAAGGTAACAGGCTCGGATTCAGGGGGAACCGACTCTTTCCCCCTTATTTTACACTGTTCTTTTCTAACCTGGCATCGGGCCCTCTCTTTCGAGCTCCGCTGGATTCGCCAGAAGTTTTTAATGAAATGCGCCACCAGTGGATGATGAAGTTTTATTGGTGTCTGTTTCTGTTTGTCGTTACATCAGAAAGGTGGTGATCCACCTGCTATGGAACGCAATGGGTGCCTTTTGATTGTCTTTTCATGAATTAAACCGAATCCACGCCTTGTACCAAGACTAATGGGTGATCTGAACCTCACACCATGCCTGTATGGATGAATCCATACCACACGGTCCACACCCACCACAGTCCAAATAATAATAAATCTTAGACAAAAAACTTTGATCACACCCATATACGGTAATGATGTGTCTATGTATGGCCATGGTGTGATATCATCATGACCATATATAGACACACCAAACTTTTTTGTCAAAGAAAATTTGATAGACTGGACTGCAAAGATGTAGTATTGTCACATGAGAAAGTAACACTAAGTAGTAGGATTATAAAATTTACCCTTAATTTTGCCATTTTCAAGTTAAAATCATACACAATTTGGAGTTAATATGTTAAAAAATTCTATTTTTTAATTCCATGGTCATATTTCTTGAAAACAAACAGGTTATTTCCATAACTTTTTGTCATTTTTCAGGCAACAATACATCTCGTTGTCCTCGCTCATCTGAAAAAAAAATCACTTCTCTCCGTCCCTTGTTTTCGTACTGTGACTTATGGTAAACACGCTTTCTGTTTCTCTGCATCACTTTGGAAAGAACTTGCATCTTTTGTTAAATTATCTTTTGATTTACTTAACTTTAATTTAAAAACTCATCTCTTCTAATGGTAGCGTTGTTCTTGCTCTTCCTCTTCCTTCTCTCGTGTTCATGTTAGGTCCGCGCGAAGCGGACCTTAGAACCTCACTTGTTATTGTTTTTTTGTTGGTGTTGTTGCGACCATAATTTTAAAAGCGTCCAGCGTCACCAGTTTTAAACGGACATGCTTGAAATTTTGTACACATACATTAGACCCCATTCCCAACAAACATTTATCGCCCCTTTTTTAAATTACACCCCAGGGTTTCCCCTAGACCCAGAAAACCAAAAAGGCGTTTCATCAGGAAGTGTAAAATACAGGTAATTTCAACAAACGCATGAGTAGTTCGGTTGGTTAAGACATCGTTTTACATGACTGTTCTACAAAAGCGAAGGTCAATGGGTTCGAGTCCCACCACAGTAGTGTCTGGCCTTTTTGTGTTTTGTTTTTTTTTCTGCAAAATCTACTAAAAACCTTAGTTAAATCCATGCGACCTGGCCTACTATAGTGCTTGAGTAATTAATGGAGCAATGCTTTTACAGTACTCCCCGAAATCGCTGTGGAAGCGCGGACCTGGTGAGCGATCTCTCTTGTCGTTATTAACCTTACTTGAAATGAGTAAATTAAGGTTAATGAATTATTGTAATTCATGTGGCAATACTTCTTAAAAACAGTCGAAAAATTCTAATTAAAAAACACTAGGCAATTTGAAACTTTGTACTTTATTTACTCAAACTTAATTATTTCACATTCAGACAAAAACCGAGTATAGTACAGTATTCTAGATACAAATATCTAATATGATTGTATTATAATGAGTTTCAGTAATCTCTTAAGAGTAAAAATTCACTCTTCTGGAGTCAAATTGTAAGAGTAAGAGTGACTTGAGGGTCCACTCTTAAAAAGAGTGAATTATCAACACTTCAAATCCACACTTGTGGAGTAAATTTTCTGCAAAATGATTTCTCCTTTCGAGGGAATATTCATTCTATTTAGACTGAATTTTTAGTCTATTTAGACTGAATTTTCATTCTATTTAGACTGAATTTTCATTCTTTTTAGAGTGAATTTTCATTATTAGAGTGGTCCTGTGCTAGTCACTCCTAAGAGTGAATTTTCAGCCTGAGAGAGTAATGCTATGTGGGCATCATTTTTGCTTTTATAATATAAAATTGGAACAAAAAGACAGAAGATACTTTTAAACAACCCCAAACAAGGTTGGTCTCCATATTTCTATCATATTTTAATTATAGCTCTAAAACGCTACATATAATCTAATATACTTCATGCAGAAAAAAACTGTACACTCATCGAACACATTCTTGTGCATTAAAGATAATTTAACTTAATTCAAAAATTATTTAATGATCACTCATAATTTTACTAAAGAAAAAGTATAAATTCAGAAAAGGAACCATATAAAAACAAAAATCCACCCCCATCCTTTATTACAACCTATATATAACTTATATGAGATACTATGATTCAATCATACATTTTGCACCTTCAATTTACTAACAAATATATTTATTCAAGGTGACAATTTATTTTTATTAAGATGCATACGATTAATGACATCAAAATCTTATTGTAAGTTTTGGAATGATCATTTAACCCTGCAGATTTTCTATGGTCGACATAGTAAAATATACGTTATGTTATCCAATTGAAGATGTATTTACAAATTTTCATTAACTTTATTTAATTTTATAAAAAGGTCTACAAAACTAGGAAAATTTTAAAATATGATATTCTATAATCAAGGTCTGATGTGCTTAAACTTCCCTGGGTGTACAGAACTTAAGCCCCTCTTATTACCTAGGTTGATTTTAAGTTGCATGAATTCTATGAGTTAAAATCACCCTGAAGAGTTTAGAGCTGTTTTAAGTCCTATAGCTTAGTTAGAGTTATCCCCAAGATTTCCACGAGTTGCAAACTATTGTATCTTGTATTCTAAACACAACTTAGTTGAAGAGGGCCTTTTAAGTTTAACCCTTGCACAGAAAAATAAATTGAGTGAGGTTATTTTGAATTTCGTTTTTGTGTGAGAATTTATTATATTGGCCTATGGAATCATGGGAGAAACTGAATATTGATGAAGATACCTGATCAAATATATTAAAAGTATGAATTGTTATATGAAATAAAATAAACAAAAAGTCAATGTTTGTTGGCAGAAATGTGAAAAACATGGAACTTCCCAATAAAAAAAAAACAATACCGTACAGGACTAGTGGAGAACAGGTTAAATATTTTTTTTAACTGCAAATATCTATAATCCAAGTATAGAGGATATGTGTAGCCAAAATATTTTAAAGAATAATTGTTCATGCCCTGGTAGTACAGGGGCACAAAGTGAACTGGTTAACTTTCATATTGGGTACTGGACCTCTTACTAGTGCATGCATTTACTTTAGAATGGCGCATATAAAAAGATAAATATGTGAATACAAAAATATGTGGCAGCTTACATTGTTTTAGAAATTAACCAGTGCAGTGTATGATTTATTATAGCAATTTTTACTTGATGAGAAAAAGGTGATTGTTATTAAATACATATATTTTTATACAGTAGAAGCATGCATGCCTTATAAATAGGGTGCATTTAGTGGCTTACTAAGTTCAGCAGCATACATTTTATGTATACCAATGTAGCCTAAGCGGGGAGAGAATAACTTCCTGGTTTTCGACACACTTTATTCATTTCTCACTTTGAGGCCATATTTCAATGCAATAGTGCCATTTCGGGGCAACTGGAGATCCTTATTTAATATAGGCCCTACCAATCCGAATCCCAATGGCAGAATTTTAGCTCAAGTAGTAGATATTCCATCAAAGAATACCAACTACCTTTTTCCGCATAGTTTGATTTAGTGTCAAGTTTACCTATACTTACACTAGTCTCATGATTCTTAGATTTTACAAAATACCTGAACCAATACTAAGCCTACAACTGAAGTAGGTTGTAGAATTTGAAAGTAATTTTTTAATGCAATTTTATGCCATCACGTCTGGATTCAATATTTCAACATTAACTTATGTCATCATCAGGATACTACAATGTTAAGCTTGAAGACAGCATGAAGATAGTATAACAGAATTTAAACTTTACAGTTAAAATTTCTACTTATTATTTAACAAATATAATTTTATAGAAATGGTAAGTTCGGCACCAAATATAATCCGGTTCTTATCTTGTTTTAGATAATGGAAGAAAAAAGGGGAGTTTTATTGTGGTAATCCGAGGAAAACTGAATTGCGATTGCTGGATCAAAACACATTATGACAAACCAACTCTGCAGTAATTCATTATGGTGAAGAGCACCAACAAGCTTCCATTTGGTGAAGACAAAATACTCCACAGAGTAAACCATCTACCATCTGTAGTTCTGCTTCAACTTTCAACATCACATCTGAAATAAAATTAGAATAACATGAATAGATGTACAGTTGAACCTCCCTGTGTGACACCTCTCGTAAGCGAACACCTCCCATAACGGACACTAATTCAAAGACCCGTTTGTTCTTCCTATCTAATCAGTGCATTTGGTACTTCCCGTAAGCAGACACCTCCCGTAAGCAGACGTTGACACTTTTTGTTTTAAAATTTAGATTTTTTGTATGTTAATTTACATACCCTAAGCGGACATCCCGGAAAATTTAGTGCTTTTTCTGTACAACAAATAAAAATTTCTGTACAAAATCGTCCTCATTCCGTAATGGCTGAGAATCATATTACAGAACTAATCTTTAAAAAGATAAACGATATTTAATAAAATATACAATGTGGTGTCTAGACATTTAAGAGGTCATTTGTGTTGAGAAGGCCATGAAGTATGAGGCAAAATGGCGTATACATAAATTTACAACTTTGGCCCTCTATCGGCCGTAACTCTTGTAAGTGGACACCTCACATAAGCGGACACTTTCCCTGAGGGTGTCCACTTGCGGGAGGTTCTACTGTACCGCATGTATCAGACCTTGTATAATTTTGAAATTAGTTGCTTGCCAATTGCGTAAACTACTTCTCACAGATTTCAGTTTTTTGCTCCTGCTGGACGGAGCTCTAGAAGCACTCATCTGGTTAAGTAATAAGCCAATTCACTGTTTCAACTGCACATGTGCAAGATTAAGGTCAAGTCATAAAATGCGCGGCTTATTCAAAGGAATACAATTTTATGACTTAACCTTAATCTTGCAGCATGTTTCATGTGCATGTGGAAAAACATAGTAGTCAATTGTATCCTCATCTAAATGAACCCTGGTCAACAGCATTTAAAGCATGCTTTCCTGTTGATCGTTATTCCAGAAAACGACGATTTGAAATGCCGATTTCGATCATTAATTTGGAAAAATTACAATTTTCAAAACAATTGACAGGAAAAGGGGTCATTTTCGACGTTAAGAAAGTTTGGACTTAGTACGACAAAGTTTAACAGTTCAACTTTGACAATTTGGATCTTTAAATTTGGGTGCTCGCGAGGCAACAGTGGCTGCAGCAAGAATTTGCATGTTTTGGGCCTAAAATAAATCACATTTTGTTTATTATATTTTCGGGAATTGTAACTTGCTTCAGAACATGAAATATACAATTATCTAACTATCATATAAAAATTGTGGTTGCAAAGTTTGTTATATTTGTTTTATTGCGATTTTAATTTGTAGCGAAAATTTACGAATTTTGTTGCACACAACGTAGTAAATAGCGGAAATATAGCGGTCCAGCTTGATTTGAATTTTATCGTTAATTTTTTAACTTTTTTATAACAATTCAAATCGGCGATTTTTGAATAACGATCAAGAGGAAAACAAGTCCCACCCATCTCAGACTCTGGCACCTCCTACTGTTGTTCAAAGCTTTAAAATTTCTACCTTGGGTAGAATAGTTTAATATTACTTACCAAAGCTTGTCTGATGTTTAGATCCTGAATCCCCTGACACACTGGTCTGAGCGATCAGCGACAAGTAGAACTGGAGAGGATCCCATAGCAGCCTTCAGCATTGTGATACCACATGGAGATTTCATCTTGCTGTCTTCTCCATTCACGCGGCAGATCAACCGACCATCGTTGCTGTACATGAGGACCGATGTAGTGGCACTGACAAAGATGTTGTCGTTATCGTCCATAAAGACACCACGTGGGTTCAGAGCCTGGCCACCACTAGGCATCACCTGAGATTGAAGAATATTAAAAAATAATGTTATACTTAATAATACTTATTGCTATTAAGTGCTATACACACTATTACCAGGGTCAGGGAATCTAACACAAGACACACATGTAGCTCCCTTTGGATAATTCAGAAAAATATTGTACGAGCTACTGTGGTAAAATACTGAATGAGTCAGACAAGTTCAATATTTTGTCACAGCGAGTACAATATTTTTCAGTAACCCCCGAAGTAGGTATTCAATTATTTATTATTCAATATAGCTTATAGTTGTATCTACCGATTAGTCGGGGCTTAGCCTAGGCCTGCCGCTGGCACCCACGGCAGCTAACCTAGGCTACGTCTTCAAAAGCAAAATCCAATTCCTTCTATCAGAGATATTCGTGAAAAACATTAATAGCCACTCTTTGTAGTTTTCTTATTACTTAGGAATTCTTGATAATCAACATTAAGTAGTCAACTGTGCAAAATGCCGAGTTTTAACAGGTGGTTAGACCTAGGCCTAGCTCTCGTGGTATTATACAGTAGTAATAATAATAATAGACATTTGTATAGCGCCTAATAGATCGACAATCTCTCTAGGTGCTTTACATCAAAGATATAGCTTAACTAGAGTAGTAAACTATCCCCCACCGGACACCAACCCGATATTTCTGTAATTAGGTTTCGGGGTAAAATGTTAGATTTAAAACAAAAATAACTTAAGTCGTTGTTTAAAGACACTAACCGATGGAGAAAGTTTCACCTCGATAGGAAGTTTGTTCCAGAGTGCAGGAGCTGCTGCTGCAAAAGATCTTCTGCCATATACAGTGGCAACTAAACATTTTAGCTATACTACTAGTTTTGCATTGGATGGTTTTTAACTGTTTTTTAGATGGCAGGTAAGATTATACAGGACTTTTACAAAACAGAGTTCTCGTACATGGTAATCATAATTATTATTTTAAGATGAGGGTGAGCCCAGACCATCAAATTTCAAAATAAACTTTGATATAACCATATTTGGAAATTATATGTCAATGTATGGTCATGGTTTGAAGTCATCATGACCATATATTGGCATATCAAAGAAAATTTGATAGTCTGGACAGAGTTTCAGTCATGATTTTTTTATATTGTTAATTACATTCACCATATTTTTACCTTGAATGCCCTGATGAATCGACCTTCCGCATCTAGCAACTGGATTCTTCCATTTCCTTCATCAGCAACAGCCATGAAGTTCTTAGGAGATGTAGCAATGAACCATGGATTACTGAACTCTGCATCTCCCTGACCACGTCTCCCAACCGTACTCAGTAGTTCACCTCCATTACCAAAGAGCTTGATGGTCTGACCATCTCCGACTGCGAATTTACCAGACTGGAACGAGGCCACACCAAGTGGACGTGATAAATCGTTGCTTCCAAATCGCAATCTCAAACTACGATCCATTCTGGTAACAAATATCTGGTGGTTGTTGTAGTCTGAGCAGACAATCTCGTTGTTTGGTGTTGTGGCCAAACTGATGGGACAGAATGGTTTCTCAAGACCTGCAAATGTGATCTGGTCATAGAATTTTCCAGCAATGTCACGGATCAAGATTCGGTTGTTACCGTAATCGGCGATGGCATAGGTATCATCCCAAGCCTTTGTGACATCATGTGGTTGCTTCATGTCTTGCGAGTAGTTCATAGCCACATCCCAGCGACTCTTGACCTCAAATTCCATTGGTGAATCCCTTGTTGACTCATCAAACAACTTGGCATCGAGTCTGTATCGACCTGGTGTGTCAGGGTGGAATGCGATACGATAGTTACCGTCACCGGTGTCTACTGAATCGACAAGAGCCACACCTTTAGTACCAGGACGCGACAACTCTGCTACGACCGGAGCACCACCTTGCTTTACCTCCATACCATCATGACCAACGGAGCGGACAAAAAACACCTGCTCGGTTCCAATGAGTGGATATGAACCACTTGCTCTCTCGAGACGGGACTGGAAGGCAACTGCTGGAGTTGTAAGAACATTACCGAGTTTGAGTTTGACGTTTTCATTTAGGATCGACTTAAAACCGATGAAGCTATTTTCTTCTGGTTGACTCTTGAGAGGAACTTCGAGCTGCTCAATTATACGCTGAAGAGCACTCTTCTTTGCAAACACAACATCACTGCGGTTTCCGTATGTTAGCAAGTGACCGGTCTTCTCATAAGTATCGTGAAGACTATGCATCACCTCACCGAAGTTGTTTACTTGGCGGCGTAAAATATCCTTCTTTGACTTTGACTTCATCTTTAATTCTCTGATGAGTTCCTCTTTCCGTTTGTCGATCGCCTCATGCATCCTCTCCGAGTGTTCAATAATTTGATTTTCCACTCCTTTCTCTTCCTTCTCCAGTGTTTCTGCTACTGCCCGGGTACGTCCAGCAACTTCTTCAAAGGACTTCAGACGTTCGGCCAACTTGTTACGGAGGCTGTCGATCTCCATGGCTTGTTTTTCGTAGACATCAACAAGATTCATGCGTTTATGATCTTCGTGACCGCAGACGGCGCACTTCATACATATGGGAACCTCGCAAACTGTACAGAAGAATTCTAACTCACATCGTGGATGGTATGGACAGCTTGTCGGTTGCATCATGATCTTCTCACGATCTGACAGACTGTTGTATTCTTTTAATGAGATGATACGATGTGTTTTGGTACCTCGCATACGCTTATGCATTTTGGAACACTCTGGGCAGAGGGGGCAAGGACAATCAAGGCATCTGTCACTGGCATCTTTATCACATCCATCGCAGTTGGGTACAGCATCTTTCGCTGTTCCTCCTTGTTCCACAAATTCTGAGAGATTGTGGATGAAATGACTGTCCTGAAGTGAAAGAAAAATACAGTAATTTGATAAATACAAATTTCACAAGTTTTGAACTTTTGAAGAATATTCTGGACTAAACTTTCCTTGCTTAGATTGTTCTGTGTCTGTATCATCTGGTTTAGTTTTAATGTGTAAAACATTAAATATAAACACAAATTCAATGATTTAATTTAAAACACAGTCAATTTAGAATTATTATCGTCATATTGTAGCTCACACAATTCTAAAATACTTGAATGTCCTGCAGGAAAACTGACCAACAATTTGATGCCCCTAGCAAATTTGAATTATCCACATAGAGGGTATAGCAAATTATAAACAGTTGCCAGTAATCTTTGGCAAGTTGAGCTGTGAGCCCAAGTATTTGTTTTACCAGGATAAATAAAATGAATAAAATGTAGTTATTCCTATAGAAAATAAAAGATATAAGGGAATGCTCATACTACTCTAACAATTTTATATATTTTTTATAATTTAATTTGAATTAATGTGAAAATAATAACTGTATACAAGAATGTTTATCTTACATTTCTAGACTGAATACCTCTCTATTTTATATTCTACAAACACAACTTTCATTTTGTCTACCATTATTGCTAGCATCATAGTGTAAATGGCTGTTTAGGAAGAAACACTCCATTCTATTGTATCTGGCACTAAGCACCTACATCAATCAGGGGTGGATCCAGCACAGCTGAATAGAGGGGGACCGATGCCGGATAGAGGGGGACCGATGCCGGATAGAGGGGGCCCGGTGCCAAATTTTTGTGTTGTATTTAGAGATCTAGGGTCCTTCCAAGGCCAAATTTCAAACAAGATGCGTTTTCTGGGTAGGCCTATCTGAGAAGCAATTTTCAGAAATAATTTATTGCAAACAACGAGTTTCTTATTAAGTTCAAATAATATTTGTCAAAGTCAAAAGATAGGGCATGGGTCCAGTGGACCCCCTTGGATCCGCACCTGTCAATGGCTTTATAGTTTGCAACCACCAATCAAAACCAAATTTATAAGTTTAGACTACTTACGAGCAGACCATCGACGCCATCAGTTGATAAAGGGCAGTCTTTACGGCACTGCGGACAAATCAGTCTTCCGTCGCTCTTCTTGACATGCTGTTGGAGACATTCACGACAGAAGGAATGTAGGCAGGGCAACGATTTTGGTTGCTTCATGCGATTACGACACATGGAGCAGTAAAGCAGGTTCTCGACATGCTTGGAAGAGTTCATGGTGGGATTTGGTCTTGCTTGCCTGGTGGGCTTGCTATTTAGCCAAGGTTTCTGTAAAATATAAAACAAAGAATTTTTAGATGAGTTTTGGGTGTACTTTTAATTTAAGAACAGAAAATTGAGATTGACATTTTGTAACTATTATGGAACCATTCGCAGGGGTGGATGCAGACTTTTGAAAAGGGGGGG
>JAOTQE010122193.1:0-12566 GCA_025631205.1 Nesometra sesokonis
CATTCGCACTCGCCCTACGTTATGAGATAGGACTTTACGGGTTGTTTTGGTTTTTGTACCCACGAAGGCTAGTTTTCGTGACGTCACAGGCCATCGCTAATTCGGTCTATTGTTCTCTACTGTGTCACACACCATAACTTTACTAACCTACGCCATCACAATATGGGTTTCCATTACTATCAATTTCACAAGTACCACTATCACAGTTGAAGCCATCGCAAGCATCTGTTGAAATACAATAAACATTTGAGGCATGTCATGGTAAAACTATCAAGTTGTAGGAAAATTGAAAATTGAGTTTTTGTTATAGCCATGTTACACCTATCATAAGCTTTAAATTGAGGGGTCAATTATCAAAATCGGACATCTATAACTGAAGTTAATGGACAAAAAATAAAAAAATTTCCTTTGTATTTGTTTATATTTCCTGTTGTTTATTTGCTTATTTCTCAATAACTTCCTGTGCGACAACTTGGTGGTTTTGCCATGCCTTGCCTCATTTATTTATTTATTTGAAAACAACATTCCAATATGCCTATAAGAAGTACACTTAACCAACACACTCTTCCAATAGCAGCAGCGGCTGTCATATGTGTCATAAAAAGTTGCGAGAGATTCATCGCTTAAAATTTACTATGCACTTGCTAAAGTAGTTTCCCTGTTACTGGCAAATTGCTGTTAAGTAACCTATTATGCTGGTGGAGAATGGTACTCTGTTCCGCTTCAAACTACAAACGGGGATTAGCTCCAGGCTTATGAGTCGATAAGGTTAAAAGAGCATAATACATTTTATTCTTTCAATAACATAAGGATCTTCAAGTTGCTCTGGTAGCAACAGTGTTAAAATGTAACACAATTTGATTGGTTGGATTCTGAACATGTCCTTCAATAGAAGGCACTTCCATGGTATTGCATGTATTCTATGGAAGTTTACTATTTAGCCGTTAAAATAATACATCTATGGTGTGCATACAGAAAGCTGCGTAAATAAATCGTGCACAAGCCGTGATTATAAAGTAGGTGTTGTCGCTTTTCTGTACGCACAATACATTTGGTGTCTATTCGTGGTGTGGTAAGATGAAAGAGAGGATATTGAATGAATTATTACTGTGTTTTATTTTGTTGACCTCTTTTTGTAAAGTGGAGATATTTTGCGGAAAAGTATTAGTTCTAATGCAGGGCGTAGACAGTATTAGGCATATGAGGCAACCACCTCGTCTGAAATTTTCATATTGTGTGTTGTTTATATAATACACATTGGTCCTATGTGCTGCCTGGGACCAAGCGTCACCTCGTCTGTTTTTTTATTTTGGTTGGCTCTGTAATGAAATGAGTAACTTTGCCAACCCAAAGATCTGATTCAATCTTTCAAGAATCTTGTTGAGATATTGTCAAGAGCAATGCTCTTGTTACAACAACAATTTGTTGTTTCCTAACAAAATCCTCAGACACATGGAATAGAACCTATTATTTCTTAGTAATTTGTTAAAGATGTTTAAATGCATTTAACATAGTGTCAAATTTGTACTGTTGGAACTAATCACAAGTCTAGAAGCTATGTCCATGGAAAAAAAAACATTAAAATGAATAATCCTGTTTGGCGAGAATACTTTCTCAACTAGAATATAAATACATTTTATTTACTTTTTTTTTGGTTTAAATTGTGTTTTAGTTATGTTGATTTGGAAAAATACAGCAAATGGTGACAACAGAAAAGTTCACTGCAGTTGACTGCCAAATTTTCAACTTGATAATCATTATTATTATAAACAATAATTAAATTTAATTATTTTATACAAAATTTTTGTTATGGTCTGGCCCTAGGCTTGACAAAACTAGTAAAAACATGTGCACACTATTAGTAGTGATACTACTAGTCTTTTGCTATTGTGAATTAGTAACATCTGTGCAATAGTATTTCTGGACCTAATGCCATTTTACCAATAAACAACCAATAAACTAGAATATACAAGTGTTGTATAATATAATAATAAATAATCAATAGTATTCCTGATATGTTATATTTCCCTCCAAAATCATTGGATGACATTTTTCTATCGTGCATTAGTAGCTATCGTGTAATAGTGCTTCTTGACCCAATTCAATGTGACCAATTAACAACCAATCAGTTAACTAGAATATACACTAGCATAATCAAGTCTTCGCATTTTCATCCCTCCAAAGCATTGAATATTTTTTTTTATTGTGTATCAGTAACTTATCGTGCAATAGTGTTTTTTACCCAAAATCAGGTGACCAATAAACAACCAATCAGATGACTAGAATATACAGAAGTGTTGAATACTATAAAAACAATCATAGTCTTTATGATACATTTTGTCTGCCTCCAAAACTATTGAATAGTATTTTGCAATAGTGCATAGTAACTGTGCAATAGTACTGTTCAGCTCAATGCCACATGAGCAATAGACAACCAATCAACTAGAATGTGTGTTGTGAGTGCTGTATAACACACAGACAGTAAGTCTTCGACATTAATTTATTCTGAAAACATTGAATACTATTTTGCTATCATGCAATAGTAACTTTATTATACAATAGTGCTTTTTGACCCAATGCCAGGTGACCAATAAACAATCAGATAACTAGAATATATAATAGTGTTGTGTAATATAAAAATAGTCCATAATCTTTGTGATACAGGTTTTCTCCTTCATGCATTATTTATTGTGCAATAGTAGCTTTTGACCCATGCCACCTGGCCAATAAACAGTCAAGATACTAGTATATATACAAGTTTTGTATATACAGTAATAACCGTTACTCACCGAAACAATACGGGGTCCCGTCACTATTAATTCTACAGGTATCAGTAGGCCTAATACAGGTGACCCTATCGCAAATAGCTTTACAAATAGAATGTCATACAAAATTTCATTTATAGAATACTGTATATTGATTTAATATAAAATATCTTCTTCTTAAAATGTTTTGGTCCTGTTGCAGGGTTGAGTTTAGGTGAGGGGCGCATCTGCCACGCCCCCTCACCCCCCTCCCCCACATATATTATCGCAGTAACATGTGCCCGAACGCCCATCAAATGGAGTTATTGATAAATTTCTGAAAAATATAGTGTATAATAGCAAAATTATGGCAATTATATGACCTTCTTTATTTGGTTGTCAAATTTAAATTTTGGCTTCAGGGTGAAAGTTGCCCACCTCTTTAACAAAAAGTCCTGGATCTTCCCCTGAGTTATTACAAAATACATTATGTACATGATACAGAATATAATAATTATGTCATAGAATTTTTTAAATTATCTGTTATAATTAGTTTAAGAAATAGTTTGTAATGAGGAAGGAAATACTATATAATCGACTTGTGAAACACAGCGGCAATGCTAAAGAAGGTCAAAGAGGTTAAAAAATCACTTGTCAATGTTGTTATAAGTAACTCTGTACTGGTTGTCAATAGATATCAAGTTATGCAATGTAGATCGACTTCCGAAAGGTCCACTAATCAACTTTAAGTAAAGAAAGTATAATACATACTGCAAGCAATGAGATATATGCCACCATGACAGGATTCAATATTTCAACATACATTAAATTAAATTATGTCATCATTAGATATAGCGCCTTTATGCACGGTGGATGGGATGTTACACATTCATGACTGGACCACAAGGTAGCCTTATTTTTCTAACGTACGTTTCTTCTTGATGATGACATAAATAAGGTTGAAATATTGAATCCTGACACAAAAGAATGCATCTCATTGATAGGAGCGTATTAAAGCCGCCGTACACGTAAGCCAACGGCGCACAACAACAGTCACTTGTGCCGCTGCTGCACACCAACAGCTTACGTGTGCAGTAAATTTACGTGCGACTACGCCGCAATGCAACGTGTTTAACATGTTTGATATTTAACAGCTACTCGTGTCATTGTCTTAGGTATGCGGGGGTCGTAAGCTTTACCCTTAAGCCGCTTAAATGGCAACAGGTTCACGCTGCTAAGTGTATGCACGTTAATTTACAACATTCCATCTATGCACAGGCAATTAAAGTATGAACACATGCAAACACATAGCAATGCGGACCTGTTGCCACATAAATGGCTTAAGGGTAAAGCTTACGACCTCCGCTTATGGTGTGCCGTCGGCACGAGTAGCTGTTAAATATCAAACATGCTAAAAACCGTGCGCTGTACCATCGGCGCACATAACTTCACCGCACACGTAAGCTGTTGCCATGCAGCGGCAGCACAAGTGATTGTTGGTGCATGCCGTTGGCTTACTTGTGTGGCGGCCTTTATACTTTCTTACTTGTACTGTAGTTGATTACTACTGTAGATATTTCTGTAACTGCAATAAATTTGAATAAAAACAATTTTAGCAGGTTATTTCAACAATACATGAAGTAAGCCCTTTTACAGTTTCAACTGCGCATGTGCAACACAAACTTCCAACCAGCCAATCGTGAGCCACGGTTTACATCTTTGTATTACTTTGACCTGGCTTCACCTTGGAAACGCACACGTGTAGTTGGAACCGTGAAAGTGCTTAATTGTTTTGATGCTTACAGTTTGTGCAGTAATCTCCAGAGTAGCCTGGTTGGCAGCTGCAAGTTGGGTTACCAGATCCGTCCACGACACAATTTCCGTCATTACACGAGGGATATCCAATACATGCATCTATAACTAGTATAAATATGAAATTAATAGTCATTAAGTTTTCATTCATCAATATTTTATTTTACACATTTTCAAAGGCAAAATCAGAAGAAGAGTCAATATTAATTATGATTACAGTGAGATTTTTTTTCATAAAATGCTTCTACATTTTCTGGAAATTGTTCTCAATCTATTCTTCGAATAATTAAATCACCTACTGAGTAAATTTTACATTGATAAGACAATATACACACCTCAGCAAAATTATGGTTGGGCTAAGGTGCATACATTTTAAATTGTGGTACCTCTAGATATGCAGAAATGAAAATCGTTTAAATATCTTGAAGTGGCACAATTTAACGCTATTCAAGCATGATCGTGTTACAGTTTGAATCGAAAGGCAAATTAAAACCATATCAGCCTCAGTCTGGGCTACAAGTTTTAAAATATGGTAGGCTTACTTTCGGATGCATGGAGCTGTTGTAGTATTAGTTTAATGCAATTGAGACACGGTTTGGTACAAATCCGCTAACTTCAGCTGCATTATTGTGGGCTGAGTTGAAAAACTTACTAAATGAGGTATCTCTGGATGTTCAGGAATGAAACTCTTTCCCATTAATGTCATGTATTGAAACACCGGGTGGTTTTTAAACACAGGGTTTGGGCTATTACAAAAAGGAATTAGCCCGAACCATTAAAAACGCCAGCTATAGGTCTGCTATGGACTTCAATAGGCTGGGGAACATAAGAAAATCAATAAGAATATCACTTCAAGATGATCACTCTAATGGCTGGGAAATTCTGGCATTGAACACATTGTAAAATTAATTATGCCGTAGAGAGGACCAACACTAAAGTTGACAAGCAAAAAAGGGTAAATTTGGCCTATTTTACATGGTTTATTTTTAAAGTTTTATGTCCATTGATCAGTCATTTACTATCTATTTTGAGGGATTAGTACATAATTTAAGAACATTCTATTCTATATTTTCAGTATTACTTCTTTTTTGTAAAAGCAGTAGGAATAAAGGAGATTAAAAATGATGGTATCCTACCACCTAAATCGGTAGGACAAGTGTGAAACGATTAACAGATTTGACTCTATGCAAGGCTTTCTGAACACGCGCATACCGTAACAGTTTGTGTTTATTAGTGATGTCGCTGATGAACTATCACTGAAAACAAATTGTGAAAATAAGCATGCATTTTAGAAAGTGAGGTGTTCACCTTGCTAAAATAAATCAATGTAAATTCTATTAGAATATCACACTAAGGCTTGACCCACAGTAGCCTACCACCTAAATGGGTAGGGTTGACAATTATGCAGAATTACAAAACATTCTTAAAGGGAGAGAGAAATAAAAGTATATAAACAAATGTTAGAAGGTTATAACAATATCGTCAGCGACGCCATGAAGTGACACTAACCACGAAAGAGCAAAAACGAGATTAAAGTAACGGGGTTAAAAAAATAAACAATTTTGCAGCCAAAAAAAATAATTAAAGCTTTTTTTGTATGTCTGTAAACGTACATAACCCAGCTATTATATTTTGTAGTTAAATCTCGACTTTATTAGTTAATTAACTAGTATTTTAAGGCTACACATTAGTGTCACTTCGTAAAAACGCGTAATTAATTTAGGTTAGTGTCAGTTCGTGGCGTCGCTGACGATATGTTACTGGAATTGTTTAGATGCTTACAGATTGTACAGAAATCTCCGGAGTAGCCTGGTCGGCAGCTACACGATGGATTACCTGATCCGTCCACAACACAATCACCGTTGTTACAGGAGGGATATCCACTACATACATCTATATTTAGTATAAATATCAAAATTATCATTGAAACAATGTTACATATTCATTAATTTATCATTGATTAATATTTTATTTTACACATTTTCAAAGGCAAAATCAGAAGAAGAGTCAAATTGTGCATTAATTAAAGTGAGACGTTTCTTTTGCCTATACTGAGGTAAGGACTTCATAAAATGCTTCTCCATATTTTGGAAATTGTTATTTACTCAAATAATTAAATCATCCACAGATTTAATTTTACATCAATCCTATACACACACTATTTTGGCATATATTACTGTGTTTACAATACTTTTATTTTCAAAATGGCAAAATTAAATTAGTAACTTGTTTACCAGTATAAAATATCAAATGTGCGTTCAAATAACAGACCACCTGTGCTTGCGATTTAAAAAAATCAAGGTGTATGTTAGTTTCTAACAATAGCTAAAATTAGGCTTCCATCGGAAGTGTGTAGGCCTATTGAAAAAGTCATGTTACTCAAATAGTCTTAGGAGCGATGCATGCCTCGTGGAAGAATATCTGAGACTCATGTCAAGGTGAAATTTTCAATATGGATATAAAAGCACAGGCCTACAACTACGCACTAATAAGCAAAAAATATTACACGAGAAATAAGTAGCTTAACATAAGAGTATTAATATTTAAAGCATAACTATGGCATGAACTCCTCAAAATGTTACATTCTTGATACTTGCTGTATGTAAGGTTTCACCACAAAATGAGTCACATTGCTTGTGAGACCTAATATAGAATTACCAAAGTCGGTCTCAAATCACTCAGTTTGAAAACTTTGTTTAATTATGAGTATTTTTATGTTTTAGGCCAGTTTGATGCAGGAAGGGTATTATCCTGTATGCAAATTCATACACTGAAACAAAACATTGCTTGTCATTGGATCTACTTATCCTGTGAATGCCATTTAAAGGCTTACAATGTGCTCTATTGAAATGTACCAATGACAGGAGGCAGAAACGGACAATGAGTAGCAACTAATAGAATGCTCCATGACTGAGCAGGTATGACCACTAAGGAGGTTGTAGCCTACTCCATGAGTTCATGAGTTCAAGGGCTGAATCTGGCAAATATCTTTTTTGGTCCCAAATTTCCATCAGTTGGATGTTTTCAGATTGAGGTGGTATTTCAACCAACTTAATAGGGAACTTTGTTTTAGATTTTGAGACTCATAAAAGTAAAATGTATATAGTGAATCCATTGTCCAAGCCTGAAGGCTCATAGGACTGGAGCTTATTTCCAGTTTCTGTAGCGTGAACTGGATGAGAGTACAATACTCTCCCTGGATGGGATGCTAGTCCATCGAAGGTTACTTCCCAGCAATTTGCCGGTACCCATCGTACAGCTGGGTAGACTAAAGCAATGTGAGTAAAATGCTCAGGTGCACAAACAACTGGCGTGAGTGAGTCTCGAACACCGATCTCTCGATTGGGATTCTGAACTGCAACCGCTGCGCCAACTGCTCCCAAAATGTATATATTCAAGGTATATTAAAGTGTTAGTTGTACACTTTATTGCTAAGAGTAACACAAATTGAGGCCATTCAATCGCTAGGTAAAGCAAATATTGTTGGTTTTATATCTCTAGGCTTACAGTGTTGTATCGTGATTCGTACCGCCAGACTAAAATAAATCAGGGAATCTTTCGATATATATCAAATTATAGGTTAAAAAAATGTAAACGTCAAAATAAGAAAGAGGTTTAGTAGGGTGCTTTTTTATTTAAAATGTCTTGTTTAATTTTCAAATCATGTGACTCATGTTGTGTTAAGACCTGACATATGTGAGGTGTCACCACGAAATGAGTCGTGTTGTACAGAAAACCAAAATTGAGTTATTGCTGAATTTGGATAGAAGAGATTATAGGCTTTAAATTGGTTTTTAAATAAGGTTCATAGCTTCAGCATAACCAGAGAAAAATCATTTTAAAACATAGGTATATGAAAACACACTTTAGAAAAAATTGACTTTAAAGATAAACAACTTGTAACTTCCTGTATGTTTTTCCATTGATTTTTAAAAACAGCCTTTACAAAATGTACTTCAAAAACATGTTTATTGTAAATAAATATAGACAGGAAGTTTACAATCATAAAATTTAATTACTAAACTTAACAAAAGTACAGGAATCGCATTTTCATCAAATTACGACTTTCTGTCTATTTTTGTGAATATCTCAAAATGACCTGGCGTACAACACGACTCATTTTGTCACGACACCTGACATATTCACTTACTGATAGCACAAGTTTCCCCAGTGTAACCAGAAGGACACTGACACTCCATTACCCCATTTTCATCAGACACACATTGGCCGCCATTCTCACAGCTAAGTTGCTCACAATCGTCTGTCATTATGCATTAGATAGTAAAGATAAGAGGAGGAACAACTCATTAGCAACACCATGAATAGGCAGAAACTGTTTTCCAAACGTACAGAAATGTCTGAAAGGTCCACTAATCAACTTCAATGCATATTCCAAGCAATGAGATATACAGGATTCAATATTTCAACATAAATTATGTCATCATCAGGAATTCCTGATGATGACATAATTTATGTTGAAATATTGAATCTTGTCATGATGGCGTGTATCTCATTGCTTAGAGTATATGCCTTATACTTTCGTATAGAAATGTATTATGCAGTAATAACAAGTTTGACTCTACGCATGCTTTTCTGAACAAACATGTAACAGTTTGTGCTCTTCGTGGTGTTGCTGACGAACTATCACCGAAAAATAATTGTGAAAATAAGCATGCATTTCAAAAAGTGAATTGTCCACCTTGCCCAAAAAAATCATTGTACCATTGGACCATTTTAAAAACAGTGTATTTGCTTCGGCTTATAACACTGAAATGTTATCCTGGCTAAATAAGTTTAAATAAATAAATTGTAAATTCTATTAGAATACCATACTAATAAGACATGACCCGCCCGACAGACAAAAACACTTGAAAATAATGGTCAAGATTTCTTATAATTTCTTATTATTTCCCAACCTTATGCCTAAATACTTAAAATTAGTAGCAAAGCAGATGACTACTAAAAAAGTGTATGAATGTGCTTATTTGTGTCCACAGAAACTTCAGGTGTGAGATTCCCAGAATCTATCAGAAGGTCGTGCAGTTGTTAAAGCATTGATGCTTTTCAAATTTGTGTTATTTTGATGTAATTTTTAGGCCAATTATTAGTTTTAAGAATAGTTTTATATTATTTGTATCTTAATCTAAAAATTTGATGGTGCTTTTCACAGCTCAATCACAGTGTAGGTTAACAGTACATTACTATTAGTTCACTCACGATGACGACATAATTTATGTCAAAATATTCTCTCTTGAATAATTGGTAAACAGTATCTCAATGCCATTTTAACTGTTTTTTCGCCCATCCCTACCCTAAAATTTAAAACTGGGGATCCTGGTTGATAGATATTGATAGGAAATAGAACTAGCTAAAAGCTATCTTATTTTGAAAGTAATTGCTAGCAAAAAAGAAAATGACAAATCTGTTGGTTTCATCTAAGGCCATGTTTCCGCAGAAAAAAATTATCCAATAAATTATTGCAATAAAAATTATCCGATAAAAATGCTGCAGAAACATGTGTTTAACCTATTCTGACGTAATAAAATTATCCGATAATTATCTGATTCTATTCCGATAATTATCCAATAATTGACCTAAATTTTGATAATTTGTTAGCTTTGACACGGAGTAAACCTTGATCTTGTTTTTGCTAGGATTACACCATGGTGTCACCAGGGTGCCATAGGGGGAAAAATAAAATTACCAAAAAATCACCGGAAGTTAGTGTACTCGCACAATGCATTATGGTCTGAATTGAGTTTGCACAGTTCTTTGCAGTTCTTTTTTTTAAAGTTGATTTGTGGGATGATATTTTATCAGATAATCTGAAAATCTTGCAGAAACACAGCCTAAAATACATAATAATCTCACTAACTTGTTTACATAAAGAAAAATGTTTCTATAATGTCAACCAGCAAACCAGATGACATTTTACAACAATAACTTACCGATTGAACAGTCTGTACCACTGTAGCCTACAGGACACACACAAACAAAATTACCATTTTGCTCCGCACAAGTGGCACCATTCATGCAGTTTAAAGGAGCACATAAATCTAAAATAAATTGTTAATAGGATTATTAATAAAAAGATATGACACTTCAAAAATGACTAAAACATAATTTTTAAAATAATTTGCCCAACTTGAAGACTACAATTACTTTGAAATATTAAGAGTAGGGTATATTAAAAATATATCTTTATCTTTACACTATACTAAAATGATTAACAGCAACACAATTAAACAGCATAAAACTTTATTAATTGCATTATGTTCCTCAGAGAAACATATAAAAAAATAATTCATAAATCATTTTTACTCTTAAGTTATTAACTTTGTTTTCAACTGGAAAGTCAAATTTATGAGGTAGTGTTTTCTTTTCCATGTTATACTTTTAATTTTGATCTATTTTGATGCTTTTATTATTATTCAAACTTTTCTTTAAATGTAAATTTATGAATAAATCATTAATGAATAATAATATAATTAAAAATTGGGTAACTTACAATAATGATCTAGGATACTTTAGATCAACTAGTATGGAATGGAATGACAGTAAAAACAATAATGGAGAAGGTACCATGCAAAAAAATAAGGGAAATAACAAAAACAAGAGATCTGCTTGAATCTATTGACAAAAATAAACGGAGATGGGCAAGCTATGTTGCCAGACTTCAGGACAATAGATGGATCAGCTGGACTACAGTAGGATTTGGCAACAGAGGATATGAAAAATAAAGAGGCGAAAAGTCAACATGAGATGGAGAGATGATCTGAGGAAGTTCAAAAATAACAACTGATGGGGAATAGCAAATGAAAAAGATAAATGGAAGTTTGTGAAGCATTGAGTTTTACAGCAGAGATATGGCAATGAAAGCGATGACAGTAGCATCTAGTGAAGGAATAAAACGTTGATTTCCACAACAAAATTACCATCTTGAAACTAAAGATTGACAATCATATGAGTTATGCCTAATCAAATATTTAGAAATGGAAGTGATGGAAAAACACACATTAAAAAGTGGCAAATTCCTTAATTCATCTATTAGGAAAAGGAATACAAATATTTTGGGATTTAAATATACAATAAACATGTGCAAGCCCATGTGTCTAAGTCAAATCATTTTTTAAGTTAAATTATTTTTCATGCCAGATTGTTGTTTTCTATTAATTAAAACCTGTGCGTCGGTTTCTATGTCAAACATTTTTTAAATGCCAATTTAGATAAGCTTTAGTCAAGTTTAACTGTATGAACAACTTGAGACATGAGGAGCTGTTCTATGCATAACAGCTACATTTATAAAACAAACAAAATTACAGTAAAATTTAGTACTTACAAATAGGACTAAAGGCAGTTCAGATAAGGGTTTGATGGGTTAGGTCAAGAAGATTGTGAGATAGGGGATTAGATAGAGGGGCAGACTGGAGACGAGAGGTACAAGTTAACAGGGAGTCGGGACTGGCGACAAGAGGTACGAGAGTAGAGGGATGGGAACATGGAATCACTCACCAATATCGCAATCTATTCCAATGAAACCAAATGGACATACGCATTTATTTATTTCACAAGTTCCTCCATTCAAACAATTCAACTGATCGCAAACCTCTTCAAAAAGACGATTAAGCTTAAATTAGCATGTGCAGACAAAAAAACCCACAATGAGCCAATGCAATGGATACATAATGGGAAATAACTGAGAATTTATCATAATTAAGTTAGTTAATTCATATCTTGAACTAACAATAACATTCTTCAATTAAAGGAAACAGGGGTATATTATATACATATTACCAGGTTCAGTTGTAAGCGAAAGTAATTCTTTGTTTTCTATTTTTTTTAATGTTTGTAATATCATTTTTTATAATTATTTTCGTCAATAATATTTAAGCCTGTTTTCCTGTCGATCGTTATTCCAAAAAACCGCGATTTAAAACGGCGTTTTCGATCGTTAATTTTGAAAAATGACGATTTTCACAACGATCGACAGGAAAAGGGGTCACTTTCGAC
>JAOTQE010122204.1:0-12565 GCA_025631205.1 Nesometra sesokonis
TTGGCAGCCTCCATGTTTAGATAAACCCAGTTATTAAAGTAAACCTATTTACATTGTGTGTGGTGACACCTCTACATTCATTGGCAACCTCCATGTATAGATTATTAAAGTATACCTATTTACATTATGTGAGGTGACACCTCTACATTTCTTGGCAGCCTTCATGTTTAGATAAACCCAGTTATTACAGTAAACCTGTTTACATTGTGTGGTGACGTGACTCCTACATTCATTGGCAGCCTCCATGTTTAGATAAACCCAGTTATTACAGTAAACCTATTTACATTGGGTGAGGTGACACCTCTACATTCCTTGGCAGCCTCCATGTTTAGATAAATCCAGTTATTAAAGTAAACCTATTTTAATTGTGTGTGGTGACGTGACCCCTACATTCATTGGCAGCCTCCATGTTTAGATAAACTCAGTTATTAAAGTAAACCTATTTACATTATGTGTGGTGACACTCTACATTCATTGGCAGCCTCCATGTTTAGATAAACCCAGTTATTACAGTAAACCTATTTACATCGTGTGTGGCGACACCTCTACATTCCTTGGCAGTCTGTATATTTAGATGGACCCTGTTATTTCAGTACAGTACTGTATATCTACCTACACTGTATGTTGTGGTACCCCTTTACCCTGCAGCATGCATGTCAAGATAAACCCAGTAAAGTGAAATTATTTTTATTCAATAGTATTGGAAGGTAGAAGGCTTTTTAGAGTACAGTATATAAAAAACTTATAGAAACTATTAAACTTGTACTAGAATATATTACGTTAGTATTTTATGATGATTAGTTTCACATGATTTCTTTTCAGTTGTGCATTGATGAGAAGGAATTAGATGATGCAAGATGGTTGAGCAGAGCTGAAATTAAGAGTGTACTTGAGTCGAAAACACATTCAAAATCTGGCAACACAGCCATATGGTTCCCGCCAGCATCAGCCATTGCTCATCATCTCCTAAGACACTGGGCATTTAATACACAAAATTACAGTTGATCATCATTTCTTCAGTTAACCCTTAGAATGTGGAGGAAACTATGATATGCATAATCTGCACATAGGAGTTGAAAGACATCTTCGTTTTAATAGAGATTTGGACAATAATTTGATAAACACTTTTTTCCACATTATGATGATATAAACTGAAAGACACGATTTTACACACTTCACGATTCTACACACTTCACGATTCTACACACTTCTGCAATAAAAGAATACATTTTACGTGATTGGTGTTCATTTAAATTTGTTAATTTAAACTCTGGCTTTTGTTTAATGTTTATTAAATCATTTATAATGTAGGCCCCTATGTGGTACATTAAAAGGTGTAATACCCTTACCTTACTACATTGCTCAAACGTACAGTACAGTGGGCAGTCACAACAATTATCTAGTTATTTTGTACTCTAACTGCTTCAATTGCCAAGATTAGCTCACCACATTGCTCAAACCTACAGTACAATAGGCAATCACAACAATAATCTAGTTGGTTTTAGGTCCGCGCGAAGCGGACCTTAGGTTCTCACTCATTTCTTGTTGTTGGGGTTGTTGTTGGTGGTGTTGCGACCGCAACTTTAAAAGCGTCCAGCGTCACCAGTTTTGAACGGAGGTGCATGAAATCTATTACGGATCATTTCCAACAAACGTTCATTGCCCTTTTTTTACGTTACACCCCAGGGTGTCCCCTAGACCCAGAAAACCAAAAACGCGTTTCACCGGTAAGCAGTAAGAACTCTAAAATACATCTTTAGATATCGCATGCTTAGTGGCGCGGTTAAGAATATAATCGTTTAACACGACCATTCTAATAAAGCGAAGGTCGTGAGTTCGATTCCCACTGCGGGCAACACAAAAAAATGTTTTGTTTTGCCTCAGTCCTAACCAATTTTAGAACAAAAAATATATTGTGTACATATGAACATTCTAAATATTTAAAATAGTTTAAATCAAATTTTCTCTTCCAAACTGCCTTGTTAAAAATACAAAAATCATCTTCAGAATTTCAATGTGGCATATCCCACTATTAGGAATTACTAACGGAAAAGTGCTTATAATCCCCGAAATTATTTTTGTTTTACATTTCAACATCCTGTAAGTGGCCACCCTTGGGTCCTGAACTGCTTATGCCCCCTTCCCACATTCACAATTTGTTTGAAATGTTAAAAAGAAAATCGTGCTCAATCGTAGCCGCGAAAACAATCTTGGTACAGCAGTGACTTTGTGTGGGTGACGTAACATCCGACATTTCACAACTAAAAGGACCTCACAAATTTTCTTGAAACACAGGGGCGGATCTAGACATGTAGTCTGACCATCGCACGATCCATGTCAAGAAACTGGTGGTCCGGGAGCCGCTTAGGGCCCTGTGGTAGGGTTCAGGATCGAAGCTCCGTTGGGGTCACGGGGAAGAAGCCCGCTTACGCTAAGATGATTTGAAGGTTTGTAAACAAATATTACCGATGTTAAGTGAATTAGGCCTCATAAGAATTAAGTTTATCACCCCGCGCACATCACTTTTGATTAAATTCCGATATTTTTTTTTACTAAATTTACTATTAAAACGATCGTTTTTTTTCTGTCGTATTCAGTTCAAATGTTTTGGATTTCCATAGCCGCAAATTAGGATGGGGGGGCCAGGGGGACGCCGAGGGCCCCCGGTTGGGTCCAGAAAAAATTTATGTTATTTTACATGTTAAAAGATGCTCAGGTGTCCATCAAAACGCCCCATTTTCCAGATCAGCCTGTCTTGGTTTCGAGATTGGGATTTGCGAGAAAATTAGGTTGGGCCAGGGAGAGTTATCTAAACGACACATTAGAGTCCATTAAAATGTCCCCTTTTCCAGATCAGTTTGTTCTGGAATCCAAAGATGACAAAACTGATGATCTAACAGTAAGTTTATGCAAAGAAAAGCTGGACGTCGATATTTCCATGGATCATATAGACAGATCACATCGTACAGGAAAACGGCATGACACACGATCTAAACCAAGGCCAACATTGTCAAGTTTATATCTTACCAGTGTCGCAGACGAGTGATTGTCCAGAGGAGAAAATTAAAAGGGTCAGGAATATCGATTCAAAAGGATCTTACTAGCACCAAGTGGGACTTGCTGAAAAAAAAACCGGTAACCATCCTAGGGTTGTAAGTGCCTGGACCATAGATGGACGAATATACGCTCTTTCTAATGTCAAAGGAAAGGAAATTAAGTTCCCTATTTCCGCAGCAGAGGACCTAGACAAACTTGGAGCTCAATCAAACTAAGGAAAGTAAACATTAATTTCTTTAAATTCATAATAGCATTTTGTTCTCAAAGAGGTAACCGAAATAAAACAATTTACTGCTAATATATTTTGATCTATTACTACAGGATAATTCTTCACTTGAACTGTTGATTTTGATCTGTGGCACTTGAACTGACGTTAACAGACATTTTTATCAATGTTATGAAGTTATTTATTTTTTTTATGTATTTATTACTTTATTATAATTTTTATTATCTGTTTACTTATTAAGCCTATTATCTTATTTATTTTACTTATTTATTAATTTATTTATTAATCTTATCTGTTTATTTATTTATTTTTTCAATCAGTATATTTAAAGTTATAATAATATACCGTTGATAACAGTAACATGATAAGAATTATATAAAATATATAAGCGGTAATGATGAATAAAAATAAATCATTATGATTATATGATTTGATTAACAAAAGTTTAAACGAAGTCATAGAACGTTAAAATGTTAATATTACTTGAGATAATTCCTTTATAATTCTATTAATACGTTATAGTGTTAAACGCCGAATAATTGTTCACGGTAACGACGTGCCAAAATAAGGAAGGAGGAGTGTAGTGTATGTAGACACACGATCTTTGTTTACGTTGCGCGTATTGCTATAATAACACTCTCCTTGTACGACGATAATAGCGACCTAGTTGTTCCAAGTCAAGTGTTTACGTATTAAAGTTGTCTCTACGAGTAATATTTCTACATACGAACCCATACAAAACGACAAACAATAAATGAAATTTAGGTTCACTTAACAATTGTTATATTTGCAAATCAATTTCTTATTAAAAAATACTGGTCAAATAAAAATCGTAATTTTATTTTTTTTAACCATTGGTGCCTCTGCGACAAATAATACAGTTGTACAGATACAAATAAACTACTAAAATATACTGGGACTACTGTAGATTTAAAATATCTCTTGCTAGGATCCAGGTGATACGTTTAGTATGTTACAAGACCGCTTATTTTTTAGAGTCATACTAAACAGTTTTTTAACATACATGGAACCATTACAACACTAGATTGTGTATTTAAGTAATGAGTAAACTTACTAAATTTGCAAATTTTCGGTCCAAACTGGACCCTTGTCAGGCACGTCATCTGGTCGATGCTGTTGTTATGATTGTCTTGTCCTCGGTATTCGGCGTACTTGATGATGATGATGATGAACACAATTTTAAAGGACTATGATCTTACAGTTTGAACACACAAGAAAAGCACATGGGAGAACAAAAAGGGCTTAACGTTGCGCGTTACAGTTTTAAGTAGACATCCAGGAGATCCCGTGACAAGTGACAGAAGAACGAATAAGGAGTGGGGAGCCAATTAGTGTTTTACTGATACGTTTATATCGAGTTAATGTATAGACTATATTTATCTGGGTATTTAGTACATTACGTCATGAATAGTACAATGTGATCATGAATAACTATTACCCATAAAATTAAGTTACGCCATCAACTACACCGAATAACAAGGATGAGACCACCATAACAGCAACATCGACCAGACGTGCCTGACAGGGGCCAAGTTTGGACCAAAAAATTGAAAACGCAAGTTTATTCATTTAATTATAATACACAATCTAGTGTCGAAATGACTCTACATATGTTGAAAAAAAACTTCCCAATAGGATCAATAGAAAAGAACAAAAATCATTCATGAAGCTAGCAAGTTCAATTAATTATGAAGTCGTTTGTAAAGAAACTTGTTTTCAAGTGGGTACTGTTGGAATCTGGTCTGCCTCTTTCAAAATATTGCCCATGAAGAATGGCATGAGAGTGAGAGACAATTGTGCACCTCTCACTGTCTTGGATTTTTATTTAAAATTAAGATTTATTAATATAAAATTTTTGTTTTGCAATATATTATTAATAATTCATACATCCGAGGCTAGAATAATAAGATTGAAAACTTGCAATTCAGTTCATTCTTTCATAAAGCAATTTAATAATTCACACATCAGAGGCCGGAAGTATAAGATTGAAAACTTGCAATTCATCTGCATTACCGCCCTCAACTTGTAGAACTTGAATGATTTGTTGCGAGTCATCTTGAAGAGTGTCTAAACTACTGTCACCCTCGCTCGCTTGTTGAAGACTTTGCACAACAGACTTCAGAAGAACATTATCCGGGAATACTTTATCAATATTATTTTCGATAGAAGATGTGACACTTTTACCAGGTTTGCTTTTTTCATGAAGCATCTTATGCTTATTTAAGTGTGGCAATTGTGAAAACTTTTTATTGCATATCTCACAAGTAAAAGGCTTTTCACCTGTGTGGGTTCGTTCATGGTATTTTAGGTGCCAACTTGATGCAAACTTCCGATCACAAAAGCTGCATTTTAATGGTTCTGTTCCCATGTGTTTTGTCATATGCCTGTTAAGATCACCCTTGCGGCCAAATTTCTTCAGACAAATGTTACACACATGTGGGGTGTTGCCAGAATGCATGTTGCGGTGTGCTTCAAGGTCAAATTTCTTAGCAAACATCTTTCCACAAATGTCACACATGTGAGGCTTTGCACCAGTATGTGACTGCAAATGTATTGTTAATGGAAATTTATATGCAAATGTCTTGCCACAAACCTCACAACTGAATGGCTTTTTCCCAGAATGAATTGTATTATGACGTTTTAGATCATCTGAACGGCAAAAACTCTTGCCGCATGTTAAACAGTTGAAGCCTTTCTTATCCATATGTAGAAGTTCATGACGTTTTAACAATGTGCTTGTTTTAAATACTTTTCTGCATTGATCACAGCCATATTTTGTATCTGAATTTGTACTGGTTGTTTTACTATTTTTTTTTTTAATGTGAGAATTTTTATGATGAAGAAGATGATTCTGGGACGGTAATTTAAGGCCACATTCATCGCACAAGTAATCTTTAGATTTTGACCGTGTACGTATGCATTTAGTTTCAATTTGAGATGTACATTTCACTTCTGGGGTCATTGTTGAATTATTTAAGCTTTGTTTACCTTGATTGTAATCGCTCATATAGTTTTTCTTTATAGCATCGGAGGTTGCAAGTGTACAATCAACTGAACTTTCAATACTAACAGTTGTATCAGAAACGCTGCTCAAATCTGAAATATTTGTATCCTTAAAATCAGAATTATCTAATTCAAGATTGCTATTTTGTTTTATGGTGGACGTACTATCAACATCCTCACTCTCATCTATTTGTAACTTGTGTTTTGTAATATTGTGGTTTCTAAGCAATGATTTAAAACGAAATATCTTCTTGCATTCCTTGCATTCAAAAGTCTGTTTTGTTATTTTTTTTGGTCTACCCCTTTTCTTGGTTGATGCTGCCAGTGCATCTTTAATTTCCTTCTTGATGGTTTTTGTTTCTTCCTTATTATTTCCATCAGTAGGGTCTCTTTTGTCTAGTGCATCTTTGTTATTAATTTTCTTTGATCTACCTCTTTTTCTAGTTGTTATTGTTGATTGTTTTTCTTCAGACTTTCTTTCTTGAATTACTTCCTCTACATCTTCACTTGATTCATCCACATCTGTTCTAAATCTTTTCGGTAAACGTATCAACCTTCTACTTCTGGTAGCAGTCTTTATCTGGGATTTATCAACCAATTTTAATTTAGTTACGCTTGTTTTTTTCTTTGGATATCCTGATTCTTCCTCAGGGTCTACACTTAATTCAGTATTTTTCATCTCTTTTCTTTGTCCCCTTTCTGCCTGATTATCATTATTGTCATATGTAATTTTAGTAGTTTTTTTAAATTCTTCAGAACTATTCAATAAACTTTCTTTCTGAATAATATCAATTATTTCTCTTGTTTCATCACATTTGTCTTTGTCAATGACAGGTTTAATTTTAGAAACCTTTAAGCTTTTAACTTTTGCTACTGGCTTTGGTTTAGATCTTTTAGAATGAGTTTCCATATGTCGGATCAAATGAAATGAACGTCGAAATCCGACACAACAAAGTGTACATATGTATGGTCTCTTTTTACTTTCAGCTGTTTTATTTCCTTCATGTTGTTCCTCATGTCTCTCAAAGCTTGTTCTGTATTTGAAATCACAGTTACAAAATCTACAAATGTAAGTTAAACGCAAGAGAGGAACTTGTATTTCCTGGCCCTGGTCATCAAAAGCTACAATCATTTTTACTTTATCTGTTTTCTTTTTTTTGGCAATTTCATCAGTGTCATTTGCTACTTCATCTTCACAATCTTGAGGATGTTCTGATGCTGCGATATCTACTTGATTATTTTTAGGACCTTTTTTCTCACTAGTGTTTGATTCATCCATCTCCCTGTCATCAACTTCACCGAGTGCTTCAGTATCATCAGACTTAGCCATTGTATTGGACTGTTGTGATTTGTTAGTAGCATTCTTTAATACAGCATTATCTATATTTGCTGTGCATTCTTTCTTGTGTTCTGTCAGTGTCTCCACTTTACTGTATGCACGGTAACAATGAACACAAACAAATATTGAATTGTTTACTGGTAAAGCTTGGTGCAGTCGTTCTTCTATTTCAAATTTAAAATCTTGAAATTCATCATCAAAATGGAAAGCAGCATGAGATGATACATGCTTAATAAAACTAGTTTTATACTTAAATATTCGATCACAATACTTACATTGAATAGAACTTGCTGTCAATGATGTATCAACACCACAGTTAGGTTCAATCTCTTTGTGAATTAAAAATTCTTCATTATCTGCAAATACACGTTTACATGCTGTACACCTTACTTTATCAGTGAAAGTTTGGTTTTCATTTTTTATATTGATTCCAGCTTGACCCTGAGCAAAAGCCATCAAATACTCTAAAGCATCATCAACATTTTCAACTACATCATTTGTAGTTGCCGCAACATTCTCAATAGAATCAGGTGGACATATATCAGCCTTTGTTTGATGTTTTATGTGAGTCCGTTCATGCCTTGTTACTTCATCTTTGTGAATATATTTTCTACCACAATACTGACAGCTGTAAGTCTCAGAGGCATGTGTTATTTCATGCCGATCCAAGTGACATTTTTGCATAAACTCTTTCCAACACAGTTGGCATTTGTATGGTTTCTCACCAGTATGTCGACGTTCATGATAATTAAAATGCCACCGAGTGATAAAACGCTTGCCACAATATCTGCATTGAAATGGTTTATTACCAGTATGGGACAACACGTGTCTACGGAGGTCACTGTTCCTAGCATAAGTCTTACCACAGTGTTCACAAATATATTTTTTCTGGCCAGTGTGCTGCCATTTGTGAGTCTGCCAGTCCCATTTTTTGGTGAATCTCTTTCCACAAATATCGCAACAGAATGGTTTATCTTCTTGTCTGGTGTGAGTGGCAATATGCGATTGAAGGCTGACTTTGCTTGAATAGTTCTTTCCACATTGTACACATGTGAACATGTCTTTACCACTGTGGATCCGTTCATGTACAGTCAATGACCGTCTCCATGCAAATTTTTTATCACACTCTTTACAATGGTATGGCTTTTCTATAACAGGTTCTTGCGATACATCTTTGCATTCAATATTTTCTTTAAAGCTTTCATCTGGCTGGTGGTACACTTGTGTCTGATGAAAATCATTCTGCTCTGAGATATTACTCTCCACATTTGGATCAGTAAATAAAGAGTCATGTTTGGTGTCTTGAAGTCTAGTGTCATCCACGGTTTGTTGTTCATCCTGCTGCATAATGACAATCAGGGTTCCTTGAAAGCCATCTCCAGTCATGTCAACCAGTCCATCAGAACCACTCTCTAGAACAATTACCTGTAAATTATAAATTAATTTAGTATTCTAACACAAAACTGTATAGCAATTATGTCTTACTTCACAAACTTTATATTTTATGAATATGTATTAAAAATTAAAGTCAAGAAATAAATTTCTCCTTGAATTTTAACATTTTGAGAGAACTACCAGAGAGTTTCTTTTGAAGATACAAGTGATGCTTAAAGCCACAGATGAGAACTGAGATTCCCATTAGCAGATCCCAGTGACTTAATGCCACAAATGAGAACTTCGATTCCCATTAGCAGATCCAAGCAATTTAATGCCACAAATAACTACTTGATATTCCCTTAAACAGATCCAAGTGATTTTGGGAATTACCCGAGATTCCTTTACAGATGTGCTTTAAAGCTATCAATTGTTATAAATGAGAAATGCATGAGATTTCTTACAGATGTGCTTTAAAGCCATCTATTGTTATAACTGCTAATCTCAAATAATAACTTTCAGTTTTGTTTTGTTTGTTGTTGGGTGTATCAAGCATCTATATTTTTTTCTGATTTTGGCTAATTGTGAACAATTGTTTTTTTTAATGATTTATGAAACACACCACTCAAAATTAGGCAAGGGTAATAGTCGGGGAGCAAAATTTATCCCGTGTGCATTTTTTGATGAAAGTTGGCAACCTGTCTAGATACCTTAAATGGGTCAAAATAAACACAAAAAAACTTGTTGCCCAAGCTGTAACCCCGTGGGGGGTCTTTTATGTGCTTTTTCAAAATGGCCGCCAAAATATTCAAATTGCCTATATCTCAGTAACCACTAGTCGCATTCAGTTAATTTTAGTGTCAAATTGTTCAGAACGTACATATTTCTATTTGCTCTAATGGGAAATTTTGCAAAAAAATGACCGGAAATGCCATTTCTAGCACTTTGACCTTTGACCTGGTCTTGGCATATCTCAACAACGACTGGTCAGAGAAGCATAAAATTTGGCTTAAATTGTTCAGAATGTATAAGTTTATATTTGCTCTAATACAATATTTTGCTCAAAAGTGATCTGGATTGACCTTATTGACCTTTGACCTAGCATTTTCATATCTCAACAACGACTGATCATAGAAACATAAAAATGGGCTTAAATTGTTCAGAATATATAAGTTTATATTTGCTCTAATACAATGTTTTGTCCAAAAGTGACCAGAAGTGACCATATTGACCTTTGACCTGTACTTTCATATCTCAATAATTACTGGACTTAGAAACATAAGTATGGGCTTAAATTGTTCACAATATATAACTTTATATTTGCTCTAATACAATGTTTTGTTCAAAAGTGACCAGAAGTCATCTTATTGACCTTTGACCTAGTATTCCATCAATAACAACTGGTCATAGAAACGTACAAATGGGCTTAAATTACAGTATACTGTTTAAGTTTATATTTGCTCTAATACAATGTTGTGTCCAAGTGTGAACATTAAATTTAATTTATGGTTTCATTACATATGTAGGGCAGGCCTGCATTCATATTCATTTTGGTAAACGCGGATTCACTAACACAATTCCATCACCTTATATCACTGAAAGTTCTTCAATATGTAACCAACCAAAAAACAATGCTGGTGTTATTTGCACAGGTATGTGCTACAATGGAGATAGTGATGAATAAGAATTTACTACAAAGAATCTAGTAGACTGCAACAAAAATAACAAAGGAGAAAAAATTAAAGAGCAAATTGAGACTTAGGCATAATGTGCTATAACTTAAGTTTCACTATATTACATTATAAAACAACTAACACGAAATAATAAAAACAGCTAGAACTTATTTTGCCAAACTACACTTTAGTATAAAGACAACTATTTCTCATCAATATTTATATTGATATTTATAAATTAAATAATATTTAAATAACCGACAAAATATATGACCTTTATTGGTAAAAAGTAAATTCATTTTGACCATGAATTAACATCTGAAATAAATACATATTTTTGTTCTTCCACTTATTCTGCACACCATTTCTTCAACTTCCTTAGTCTCTAATTGTTACTTCCGTTATCTTTCCTAGTCACATTCATCTACAAGTAGGCCTACTGATTGTTCCTTGTCAAATTCTATTAAACATCCTGATCGCACCATAAAATTTAGTTCTGTGAAATGAAAGTGTTGCGGGTATATAAGATGCGTATGTTTTATTGGTTCCACCACATGAACTAAAAAAACTCCAATTCCTTATCTTCACTTCGTTAAAAGAGGTTCCTAAAAAAATCTGACTATCTGCCACCACTGAATGGTACAGTATTGTACATAGTTTGTGTTGAATAAGTGATCTATTAGTTGATAACACAATTTTCAGGCCACGGTAACCAAAAATATGAAAAGTTTCAGTTTTTAGTTGAATTATGATAGTCAGAAGACAACCTGTCTAACATAATTATAAAAAAAGATTGTCTGGATTTCATGAAAATAACATTTAATGTAGGCCTATATGTTATATGCATGAATATTTGTGTCAATAAAAAGACTATAATTATTACTGGTGCCTTATAATCTACTAAAAATGCTCTTCAAAAAAAGGAAAATGTCTAAAATTCCCCATATTCTTGTACTTGTTTTATTAAAAATAACTCTGGATTTATGTATAATGTGGTACATTGAGTTGAAGTTGTTACAGAAGCCTTTCCTAAATTTAAATATTTGATATTACTACATTATAAACACAGTTTTTTTATATTATTACATCCATTTACCTGATTGCTCCTTTACAAAAAAAACCTTGATTTTATTCCACTACTAGCTTTTTTTCCATTTTTTTTTATTCTACAATCATCTCTTGGCATTCCCTCATTTCTTTTTCCACAGTCTTTAACTTTTCCTCCTTTGTTGTTTTTGTTACAGTAGACCTACTAGATTCTTCGTAGTAAATTCACATCCATCACAATGTCCATTGTAGCACATACCCTTGCAAATAACACCAACATTGTTTCTTGGATGAGCATTGCGTCCTTATGCACTCACATTTGACAAGGTTACATATTGAAGACCTTTCAGTGATATAAGTTGATGGAATTGTGTTAGTGAATCCGTGTTTACCAAGATAAAGGCTGTAGGCCTGCCCTGTACATATACCGGATGATTTCCAGGTAATGAAACCATAAATTAAATTTAATGGTCACATTTGAAGACAACAGTGTAATAGAGCAAATATAAACTTATAAAGTATACTGTAATTTAAGCCAATTTGTACGTTTCTATGACCAGTAGTTATATGAAAATACTAGGTAAAAGGTCAATAAGATCACTTCTGGTCACTTTTGAACAAAATATTGTATTAGAGCAAATATAAAGTTAAATATTGTGAACAATTTTAGCCCATACTTATGTTTTTAAGTTCAGTCGTTATTGAGATATGAAAATACCAGGTCAAAGGTCAAAATGGTCACTTCTGATCACTTTTGGACAAAATATTGTATTAGAGCAAATATAAACTTATATATTCTGAATAATTTAAGCCCATTTTTATGTT
>JAOTQE010122215.1:0-24379 GCA_025631205.1 Nesometra sesokonis
TACTCCCCAAAACGTTCTATTTGAATGCCATTTCCAGGCATCTACAGACGTCATATTTCAAAATTTTCTTACCTCAGGTTGTGACTCTTAAACTGAGCACCCCCCTTCGCCGAATCCTGGATACGCCCCTGATCATCATCATCCTCATCATCATTATCATCATCATCATCATCATCATCATTATCATCATCATATCATCATCATCATCATCATCATCACCGTAATCTCCAACACCATCGCCATCACCACCACCACCACCACCATCATCATCGTCGTCATCATCATCATCGTCGTCATCGCCATCGCCATCATCATCATAATCATCATAATCATCATCATCATCATCGAATCGTCGTCGTTGTCATAACATAATTGCCACTCTCCTTCATAAACGACTGCCCACGGCATCTCTTTAGTTGTCCCCTTTATCTCTCAATATCCTATAGATAAATACTCATACTCATATATCTATCATGGAGTAAACATGCACCAATTTACTTGCAGGCATTGTTGTATTTCGTTAATGACGATAGAAAAATTGAACTGTGCCGTAATTAAAGTTAACTATTATTGTCTTTATCATTGTTTTAGGCAACAATAACTTGTTCAATTATCATTGTGCATACATAGGCCTACTAGGTATGCTATATGTAAGCACTTGCGTGAATAGGTTGCCCAAGGAGTAGGTCTATTACAATTGGCGAGTGACTTTCGTTCACATAGTACTGGTGTTGACAGTTGTTTTACTCCAATCCGAAGTACAACAACCCCCGGGACATTCTTAAGGTGAAGTTTGTTTACACGGCTAATTTCTTCACATGTCGAAGGGTATTTAGTGCATATAAAGCGAACCAGTAATTGGTAGGCCTAACATAATTATCCGACATTTGATCAAAATGCGGTTGGAACGTTAAATCATTAAAAAAACAACATAGTTACTAAATAAGAAGCAAATAAAATGGTTTATTATCATCTTAATTTTAAGGTGAATTTCTTTTACATGGCTAATTTCTTCACATGTCAAAGGGTATTTAGTGCATATAAAGCGAATTGGTAGGCCGGCCCAACATGATTATCCGACACTTGACCAAATTGCAGTTGGAAAGTTGAATAATAGGGAAAAACGCTACATGTTACCATGGACCTATTAAAATAGCTCCATGATGTTACTAAATAAGGAGCAAACGATAGGCTTGTTATGTGTGGTAGGCCTAAGTGTGATTCTATAGTGCAATCATAGTTCTATTGGTACTAAACAAGTTCATTATTACCTTTAGTTTGATAATTCAAACAATGTACATTTTAAGTCTCAAATTAAGTGCATTAATATAGTGAATTATATAAGTATGCGTACCGTACTTATATAGAGCTACTATGGGATTTATTTTTATCAGCTACAAACCAGCGTGAAGGTTATGGTTTTAACACCTGGAGCGAGTCTATAGGCGAGAGCTGGAGGCAGGAAACCAGTCGTGCTAGCCTAAGGACGAGTTTGATTTGCCATTTTCCCAAGAGCCCCGAACTTCCCTACCAACTAAAACGACACAATTGCCTCGATGATGAATAATGGTATCTATAGGAAATCATCTTACATTCACACCATATTACTCGACCAATTCGTCTATAAAAATGAAAGCTAAGGCGGTATTATAGGCCTACGTCTAATTACGTTTATATAATAATAGCCTGTGTGTCTTTTATGAGAACACATAGGCCAACATTAAATATTGTTCAAATAAAAATTTTAAAAAAACGGACAATAAGACTGGGATCGCCCAGAAACCAATTACAAAATAAGAAGAAATCCAGGCTAGGATTTAATACCATAAACTAAAAATGCTGTTTAAAGTGTACTAAAGTATGGCAATAGAATAAAAGAATAATGATCCCGTTCCTTTGTTCTAGCCACCTAGTTAGGGGGTCGGCAACCGCGGCAGGGAGTGGTGGAGGGTTTTCACTTACAAATTGTGTGTTCATCAAGAAAAAAAAAACATGTACCGTATTACGCGCTATATGGCTACAAGTCTCCACCTTTATATTGAAAGTGACTGGGACTCACTGTTATTAATGTGATGTACAATGACGTTTGTTTTTGTATCTTCAAGAAGTCTAAATACTAAAGCCTATTGGAAAAAAGACATGTTGTTCCTTCGTGTTCACGTCACTAGATAGGGGATCGGGACTCGACTACCACAGCTTATTTCTACCTGTTTGCGTTTTTAACCTATTCATCTGTGTTTAGGGCTTAAGAAAAGCATTAAGTGATATGTAGTATCCAAGAAATATTAGGCTTACTTTATTGGGCCAAGTGATTAATAATTTAATTTAATTTTTGTATCTTCAATAACCAAAATACTGGTAGGCCTACTATATAGGCCTACAACATAAATATATAAGACAGTTGAAGCATGGAATTAATCACGACGCAGGCGATATTGTTGACTGGTTATTATATTATTGAAAATAAGGAATGCTTACAAAAAAGAGCTATCATTGATTGATTATAGATGGCTATATAGTTTAGTGTTTTTCCTGATACTTGGGTTTCCATAGGCTGTGGATTAGGATGATTGGTACTATCAGCTTAACGCACGATACAATAGCTTCCGCCATCACATTATTGTTATATTTAAATTTCACTTTCAACCTCAGCGTTATATAACAAATTTAAATAATTGACGAATATATTTTGGTAATTTTTACATTAAATATTCATAAGTTGAAACGTTAAGGTGAAGAAATAAAAACAATTACATTATTAGGCATTTTGATAGGCCTATCGTTACCAATGTTAGACCTATTCCAAAACATATAGGCCTACCGTATGCATAGGCCTATAAATGTGGTAATCCACGATCAAACGTTACAATAAACAATTCTAATGGATGTAGAAGACTAGATTTAAATATTCACGGAGTTCGTAGGATACCTCGAGAGTCTAATAGTAAAATAGTACATTATGATTTAAAGATTGTATATCAAAATCAGTGTTAGGCCTATGTTATTTTTAATAAGCGAATGCAGATTATAAAATGCTTAAGTCAAGAACATCGGTTAGTGCGATGACTGAGCCCATCCCTGTGGGAATACAAATTAAACAAAGTAAAATTTTTTTAGATTGAACAATTTAAAAACAAAAATACTATAATTAGGCTATAGGCATATGCATATTGATATAGGCATGCCTTACCACCACTGTTATCCGTAGGCATATTTTGTTTTAAATCAGTAGATCCTAAGATTAATATGTATCAAAATCAGTGTTATATTATTTTAATAAGTGAATATAGATTATAAAATGCTTAAGTCAGGAACATCGATTAGTGCGATGGCTGGGCCCATTCTTGTGGGAATTTAATTGGCAAGGAAGTATTGGTTTATTGGCAGTAGAATATAATTCGAGAAACACGTGGTCGAAAATCAAACCTCGCTATCGTTATGTTCATTAGACATGAGATATTCCCATGAGGTCCGTTATTGTGTCGTACAACATTGTAAACACACAGGCCTAATGATATAGCCACACTTGAGAAGACTGGTCTATACTCATCTCTAAAAACATTAAGAAATTTGTCATTGACAACATGGAGGTTCCTCCATGGGGACGCAAGCACGCACACGCGCGCGTATACAGAAAGACACGCGTAGAGGCAGTTTGAATAATCCCATTGGTTAATCATTGTACGCGCACTTCCTCATCTCGTCGCGCGCTTTTTTCTGTACTCGCAGCCATATACGGTACACAATCAAAAGAAAATATTTTATAAGTTAGGCCTAATATTTGTCTATGCTTAACGGTACAAGTGGCGTTGAGGGTTTGTTGAGAAATTCGGAGCTACATGCGTTCAATTCATAGCCTACTTTAGATACCTGGATTCGAACCCTGCCTGCAAAATATAACCTTTTCCAGAAATGTCCAGAAAAGATAAAGTAAACATTATACAAAGTTCACGAAACCCATCTCAATAAAGTAGATTCAACATGTATGTAAGTTGTGTTATCATGATTTTAAAGGCACAACATGCTAGATTTATTGTTCAGGAAGCCCTCTTTGGAAGTTTTACATCCCTTTACCACAATTTTTACTACACACTATAGGGGCCTACTTGTGAATATCAATATAGACCAAAGCTGAAAGTGTTACTTTCCAAACTCATCATAGGCCTATAACTAAATATTTTGAATATGACATGTTAACTATCTAAGCAAGTCACTAATGCTAAGACATCACAAAAATCCTAAAACCATTTAAACTAAATATACATTGAACATGTTTAGAATTAGACGCGCCTCCAAGAGGGACAGAGAATGTGGAATTATGTTTAGGCTAGAAACATTTATTTTACAATGAAGGTCTTGGTAAATGATTATTTAATGGAAATTTTAAGAAAATAACGATAATAATAGGATAATAATAATACCAATATATACCTATATCAATAAATTAACTTTAGGCCTATGCTATTTTTTTTGTCTCCATGCCATCAAGGAGGTTGATGCCATGAATAGGCAATGCCTCAATTTTCTTATTATTCCTATTCATGTTGTTAATATGGCCTAGAATATCGTAGAATCTAATTTACACCGGATCATAATTTTATTGTATTCATCCTTGTTGACCTTCCTCGCTTGACCTATATGGAGCACACCCTATCATCCTACAACGTGTCCAAGGTTTTTTGCAATACGTTCTATTCCGCGGTTTTATTCTATATATTCAAGTTCACAACAATATAATACAAAAGGCAAGGACACCTTTAACCAAATTCGTTCGTCATAATAGCTTCTGCTTTTATTATTAAAACTGTAAACTTGTTATTACAGATACAGTACCCGTAATAATTTACATAAAAATAATGTATTTTTGTAAATTATTAAATTTAAACTATTTACACATTTTGAATAAATATTGAAATACATGCAGTCCCATTGTATTTGATAGGATAAATTATTCTAGAAATTATATAGAAACACAATGTTTTTAAGCTCATTCTTTTAAGACACTCATGTAATGGTACAGTAATTCTTTTTAGTGAATACTTTTAAAACGATTTCTTTTAAATGAATAGATAACTCAAGGTTAGAGTTCGGAAGAATACGATTTTAATGCCTGTTGTTAATCCCAAAGTTGGTTAAATCCATTATTAGTGATAGAGTAATAGAATAATATAACTCATTAGGAATGCCTACAGAACCGGAATTTAAAATTATTGACGTTCCATTATCACGTCATAACTTACTGTTAGAAATTGTATCATTTCTAGATATCATTGCACTCTTGTTTACTACCGTATGTTGATGTTTGAAAAAATTATAAATTCAGTAATTTAACAGTTAATTAATTCAGATAAGGAAAAAAGAAATAGATTATGAGGTGAATGTGTTATTCGGTACGGTACATTATATGGTTAGTTACACGAAGAAACAAATTACTACGCGCGCGTAAAAAAATGAGCGTCCTTATTTTATCATTGCGCGTGCGCATTGCGTCTCTATACGCGCCTGTATGTACGCGCGCATAACAGTTTGTGACCTTTGTTGTCACTGTTCATGGAGGAATAAAGCCAAAGACAGTTTAGTGTCTAGTATCTATAAGTTAATTCAACCTATCGGATACATTAATCCGAGATTAGAAGATAATCACAAAGTTATACCAGTCGATCTAAAAACAAGCATATTATGATAATTCGTTAAGATCAATCAATCAACTATATAATGTGTCCGCAATTTTTGGGGTAATTTAAATGTGCTTTTAATCTCTCAAATATTAATATTTCTAATGAATTCAGGCATATACCGTAAGTTGGTATAATTTTACTATTCGATATGCAAATTAGTTATTTCACACGTTGTCTAAATACCCTCACATTATTGTAAAACTGCGCATGCTCACATTAGCTAATAAAACTTTTTTTGTGTTCAATGATATTCATTTAAAAATACTACATAGGCTAAACGATGTTGTCGGTTTATACCTACTTGGTCCGACCATGGAGCTTTCTTTATAGCTCCACGATCCGACGTACTACCATTTTAGCCATTCAAATCATGTTTTCTAAATCCTTGGTGTATACAGGCAAACTGTGGGTTGATTGATCAAAGAGAAACGACTAGTTTGTCATTTACAAGGCATTCTTTGCCTTTTACAAACTATAGTCCAGTAGCACGTCTATATAGAATAATATTACTTACGTCACAACAATAGATACAATAGGTGGTGCCTTTGTTTTCATATATGATAGTTTTATGCCTGAATAATTTTGTAATAACATGTTATATAATAGGCATTTTGCAATGAGACATTTTAAAACATAATAGGTCTAATTTACCGTCAGAATATACTAGTAAAATGGCAGCTTACAAAATATTAGTTATCGCGTTCATATTTAACTACCAATGTAAGTTTGGCTCTTGAATATCAAAATACAACACCATAAGTTTGAGACAGCCAAACATCAGCAACGCTTCTTTGCATAGGCTGTGCCTTGGTTGACGACATGTTGCGTTACTGCTAGAAAAAAAGGGCGCCACCTATTGTTTTGACGTAACAATAGAAAACTCTATAAGCATAGATGTGTCGGACGCACCCCATACCAAAACAGCATTGAATTGTGGATACGATATTATTCTTCCATTATTAAGTACACCTTCAAGGAAAGTTCATTGTAAAAACATTGAGGAATCTTTCGTGAAGTTAATTAAACCTATCTTCCTAGTCACTAAATAAACCCAAGTAGCATTAATAACATCGTCAGTCATCGCTTGCAAACGTGTTATTCCCCACTGTATGGGAATCTTGTCGACGGACATGCGCAAACCAGGACAGGCTAACTCAAAACAATGCGTAGGCCCATATTTTACACACACTTAAATTGTTTTTTAGCACATCCGTAAATAATATGTCTATATGTACATTTTGAAGGTCATATTTTTAAATTTTTGTTTTTGAAATCCTTATCGTTTGATATCAAACGATAAGGTAGTATGGCAGAATGAATTTGACCCATGCCTACAGAATTTGATAGCACAAACCAAGGCAAATTAACATTGATTAATGTTATTGTCATAAAATACAATGTAAAATATAGTTCCTTTTATATTCGTTGAAAATACACTAGTAGGCCTACCTTCACAGTGGCGGATTTAAGGGTGGGGGCTTAACAGACTTAAGCCCCTTAAATTGACCTGATTTTTTGAACAAATTGAAAAGAGACTAATAAAAATATATGGATATAATGCATATGCAAATTAAATAGGATCGTTACTACAAGATAAAAAAAAAATATCTTGTCACGTACAGTGGCCGATTTAAGGGGAGAGGGAATAACAGGCTTAAGCCCCCTAAATTTGACCCGATTTGTTTGTGTTTAACTGACAATGTACTATTAAAAATAGATGCACAGCGGATGTGTATAGAGACTCCTAAGAGGTAATGAGGTAAAGACGGACCCGTTGCTGCAAGCAGATTTTTCTTTTTTTAAGTTTTTGCTTGTCCGAACCAAATCGGAATTGAAGCCTCCCCTAAATCTCAATCCTGGATCCACCCCTCACGTAGGACCCTCAAAGAAATTGTGAAAAAAAATATAATGCAAAAAAAGTACAGTAGGTATACGATAAGCGGGCAGAATCCGAGTTAATTAGTTAATAGTTATTTAATAGTAATATACCCTAGTTTGTACCTTTTCGTAATTTTACTGATGGAATATGCCTACGTGCAAACGTCATCGAACTAATATGAAGAATGATTACCAATAACATTGAATCGAATTCATTTTTATATCGAAATTATATAATTCATATATGATATTTATGTGGCAATGTCTGATGAGTAATTACAACAATTGCTTCAAGCATTTCTTCGATTACATATGATAGGCTGCATACGATATAGAAATAACAATAGTGACAACCTTGTCTAATGTTGTATGATCTAACCCAAAATAATTAATAAAACATTATTGCCACCAAAAAAGTAACATTTGTTATTTTGTTATATTGCAGTAAATGTACAACTTCATGAAAAAAGGGACTCCTGTTGAGTCTATAGGCATACGAGCAGGAAACATGTTTTTAGCAAACATAATTATCGTAAATATTTTTCTTAGCAAAATTAAGATGCTTCTAAGAGTTACATAGGGCCTAGGAATAAGCAGTATTTTGAAAATGTACCTGTTATAGTTTATATAATTTAACAATTTCTGAATCATATGCTTTGATATTTGTAAATTTTCACTTTCATGTCGGTTCTCGGAGATAATAATTTGACTTGGGGCAATTTGTCGTCCACTAATTGAATCAAAACTCGAAACACACAATCTGTTAAGAACATTTGGTATACCTTTCCAGGTATTGTTTCAAAACGGGTTTCAAAATTAGGTCAAAGTTAAAAATTTACCTTTAGTTTCAGAACAACTTCAAACTGTAGTAAAAGAAAAAACATGTTATTTTGTAAACCACTTAAAGGTGATGTATATGTTACGAACTAAAAAGTATAGACTACTTGGATTATCGATAGAAAAAGTAACTAAATTGGTCAATTAAACTGGATCCTATTTGATGACAGTTAAGTCTGTCGCCCACACTTCTTAACCCAAAACATATCGTTTAAAAGAATAACCATTTGTTTCCTTCACGCTACTATTAAAACACATTTTGATGGGATTTAAGATATATCTAATTCAACTAGGCCAACAGGTTAAGATAATTTGCAGTTTAGAATATGCTCAAAATATACGGAGAAAAAACTAACGTCCACATTCCTGGAGTATCCCATTCTTCTAAATTTGAAATCTTTGTACTCTAAAATTACACACTTAGACCTATCCTCCCCAAGGGACATTATTGTACACCTTGTAGAGAGTTTCCACAGTTTTGCATTCGAAATAAAACTTGATTAAGACATCTTGAAAACATGTCTAATGGCACAACATAATAGCAAATAATCTTAAAAATTACAACTGCATTTCAGTCATCATTGGATAAGTATGTAGCGGCACTAGATCGTCTATTACAAATTTACTTTATTCAATTATTCTCCACATCCAGCTATCTGTATACAATGTAATATGTGGGAACTTCACCAAAGCAAAGGCCAACCTATAAGTTACATCAAATCCTTCCTCACGTACCTTTTAAAAGACCAGTTCCCTCTGCAGCTGTAAGATTGATGATAGAGACAAATCAACGAACTGCTTAATTGTAAAATTGTGGACAAATTATTGGTGTCATTCAGCGCACTAGGTAAATTACATCCTTAAAGTTTGACCCAATTGTTCAATTAAACCCCCTTCGTCAGCTACACCAGGAAGACACCGAAGCTTACGCGCGCGTACATGAAGATAGGCATAGAAATACACAGTGGATGTCGCCCTGTTTATCATTGCATGCGTGAATATTAATTTGTAACTTCATGTACCTTTCTCTACACGCACATAACAGTTAAGCCTCTTCGTGATGTCAGTAACGATTGCTAACTACTTACAGTTATAACTGTATAAACGAAAATTTGGTCATTGATTGTGCATCTTCTAAAGATAATCTAAAGATTATTATCAATTATTAAGTAGATGCACCTGATGTCCTAAAAATGAAGTTGTGATTTTTTTTTACAATTTTTACAAATTTACATTTTCTCGGCTAAATTTACATTAGGCCTATCTCAACAATTGTTAAAAGTACAATTAGGCCTATCTCAAAAGTAGTGGATGAATAACTAGCTCAAAACTGAAATATAGGCCTATGAATAAAAACATCAAATTGCAGAAGACACAGTAAAGTAGCCATTACAAATATTTACAAAAATCGACCCACCGACCCAGATTTTCAATCAATCAATCAATCAATCAGTCAATCAACCAACCAACCAATCAATCAATCAATCAATCATCAATCAATAAATCAATCAATCACTCACTCAATCAATCAATCAATCAATCAATCTAAGAAACATTTATTTTTGTCTTATCAAAAACAATATAACAATATATAGCGAATTGTAATAATTTAAGGCTTGTTTATTGATGCCTTGTCACAAATTGAATCATTTTTGAAAACGAAAAGGTATGTTTCATTGTAAATTATTGATTAATTATACTTAGACTTTCTTATTCACTTTAGAACATTTTTGTTTTAATAGCATTTGTTGATGAAAACCCGTATTACATGTTAAAGAACGCAGTACATCTTTGTAAAAAGAGTAGGGTGTTTTATGTCGGAGTTCTGCCCCATCAATACAAGACGGAACCGACTGGAGATAACATCTCGGACTTTCATGGTTTATCCTCGGTGTGTCACAACACAGCGTACATTGAAATAAAAAAAAATCATTTTCAGTAAAATTATTATAGGCCTAATCATATGTATGGTTAAGCATGCATTCTTTGTCAGCCAAAAATAAGTATTGATTGGACTTAGGCTCTTGCTCAATTACATAGGCCTATCCAAATAACATACATTAATAATTCAAGTTCAAGTTCAAAAGAGCATTTATTTACTTCCAAATAGACGAAATGCTGATTCTTAAACAATAATATGATAGTATAATAATAAATGATTGCTTAAATAGTATTAACTAAAAGACGGAAGAAGGCAGATACCCGAGATACAATAGCACCAAGGAAATTTATCAAAAAAATAAGTCACAGTTATTATGCATACTAATAATTTAGCCGTTTTACTCAGTAATACTCAGTAATAACACAACATATCATAAAAGATTTATGTAGAAAATCAAAAGAAATTGTATCAAGAATAGCAAATAATTAACAGAATAAAAAAAACAGAGAACCAACGATGTTTATTAAAAACAATTTATAATTATTTGGTACCAAGTAATCGTGCAGAACAACAACACAAACCTGAATATCATACAAGGTAGAAAAGTTCAAGAAAGCACCAGTGAAGAATACTAATTATTGCTAGAATCAATAACATCAACAGTTACTTCTTCAGTGACTTAGGCATGTCCTTCGCGCAAACATTGCCAGAATTCAAAATTAAATGAAAGTTATCACACTCTACAACAATAATTAAGATTAAATGTAATTTATTTTAACTTAGCATATTGATGTTTCTCTGTCTGAATTATTTATGAACGAAATTTTAGATCCCAAAGGACTATTGTTAGTAAAATTATTGTACCAGATAATTGGCTTATTCTAGTAAAGGCTAGTATATCTGGATAAAGTAATTCCCCCTATTTGTTTGATTGTAGCTAATAAGCCTAGGGTGAAAGAGCTATACCGTAATAAGCTCATTAAATGAAAAGCTATAACATGTAGTAATATTTATGACGTCATTAAAGTAGCCTCATTGTGTGTGTGATTGCATACGTTGTTACGAAAAGTAACAAATAATAACAATAACAATTCTTGTTTTATTTTTATTTGTTTATTTGGTGTTACATCCAGCAGGACGTTTTTGCCACTTACAGATAGAGAACTATGTCGTGCTTTCCAAACCAAGTCACGTTGTGGGGCCTAAAACGATAGCGCTGATTGATCGTGGGATCGAACTCGGCGTTGAGCTAGGATCGAACCTGGGACCTCCGAATTGGAAGGCAAACTTGTTAGCCACCAACCCAGCAATGTTTATTGAAAACAGCATTTTAATGATAAAAATTAATTATTTAATTAATAATATAATTAAAAGCAGAATAGAATACATTTTACACAGATTACGTGTGACGAATTGCATCCAGCATAATGCTAGATGTTAAAGGTATTTGTGATTCTTGTATACATTACGGTACACGGCCGTTTTGAAATGAGAAGGGGGAGTTATCTACATGTTGCACGACATTTTACATTTCTCCATTCTTATAAAAACACTGAATTCGCGTTGGTAGACACGTGGGCTCATTCTCATAAAGGAATACAGTATATGGAATTTATTTGTCTCACCACACCCGCATTCGACTTAAATTAGTAATGATATGAAAGTTTCTATAACAAATAAAATAATATATGCTATTTTAATTGAATAGTACGGTACATTTTTTAATCAATGTTGGCGTCAAATGGGGTGGCCTAGCTCGGTATAAATTGAAACTTATTATCTATGGACCAAAATTAGCCTACTAGGCTATAACACATGAGCAAATGGTTATTTTTTTTTTAATATATCATCTTACCATTTTCTTGATATACTTTTCTAATACTTTTCCTTTGTCTTTGAACAGGTTTGGTTCAAGAACAGACGAGCAAAATGGAGGAAGCGAGAACGCAATCAATTAAACGAATTAAAACAAGCAGGATTTGGTTCCCAGTTTCCTGGAGGTTTAGTACAACCATTCGACGATGGCGGTCTCTATCCAAGCTACCCCTACAATAGCTGGACAAAAACTAGCAACCCTCTTGGATCAAAAGGATTTCCCTGGTCTTTAAACTCTGTTAACCCTTTGACAGTTTCGAGTCAACCTATGTGCTTCACCCCTCAAACAACGATGAGCACGACATTTTCGTCTGTGAACGGTGTGGCTGGCAGTAGTTTGAACAATTTAAATAACACAGCCAGTGGCGCTTGTCCATACGCCTCACCTGCAGCCCAGCCATATGTATACAGGGAACCATGTTCTAGTAGCATTGCTTCTTTACGATTGAAAGCGAAGCAGCATTCCACGTCAATGGGTAGCTTCAACTATCCAGTCGGCAGACAGAACTCTTCTTTATCCGCGTGTCAATACGCCGGCTTAAACGGACCGGCATGAGTTGCTTTTCTTCATAAAGACTTATAAAAATGGACGTTGAATTTGATTCCCAGAGTTTCTTGAAATACCGTATGGTGGTGTCTGCACCTAAAAATATGCCGTCTTATGTTTTTTTCTAGCACTGTAAAAGACGCACGGCATCATACGAACGATGCAATTGGTAAACACGCACTCTTGGAGCAACGCTGTCGATGTAAATAATGAAGCACGGAGAGCCAGGAGATTTAGGTACAAATATTGAAAAATGAACTTCCACACAACATTATCTTTTAATTTAAAAATAAGTAAAACCAATTTTTAAAAGGAATAACATCGTTATTTAATAGTGAAGGTAATTTTGCTTTCTTAGTGCAAATACTGAACTTGTTCAATGAGGGACGCAATTTGTTCGTATGTTACGAAAAGCTTCTTAAATAATGGGTTTATTAATGGATAGAATTTTAACATTTCTGTGATGTGACTGGGGGTGAATTTTGCTGAAGTTAAAATTTAAATATAAGGTGATTCCTGTATTTTATTAATAATTTGTTGATCCTTATAAGTGTCCGCCATGATTGTAATGTATTGCAATACCAAAATGCTTTTAGCCCTGCCAGCCTCACCCGTCGCCTGTTATTCTGCTAATCCACTCCCAACGTAGCTGTTTGTATTAATGCGCAGTGTGTATTAGAATCATTTAAATCAATGCCTTGATGCTAACAAAAATATAACATTTTGTGATTTATAACCACATAATTTACAATCCCCCTAGATAAGCAAATCTTGGAAAGTTCATGTCCGGCTTTACACGTTTTAATTCTTGCCAGTTCCGCGCCTTTTTCAATCAGTCATTTTCAATATTTAACTACTTTTATAAACTCGGTTACTAATTAGGCCTAATACGTCATAGAAATTAGATCATTTTAGTATTTTACGTAGTTTTTAAAAATAAAACTTACAGTTCAAAATGTTTATTAATGCATTATTTCATTAACTGTTCCGGTGTATTTTAAAGCAAATTATCTTGCCAGTTGAACTTAAATCTGTAACGCATACCTTAGAAGAATGTGTGGACGTAAACGTTTGAGCAGTTCCGAAACCAAAAGAAATACCGGTGTTAAAATATTAAATGTGTAGATATATTGGTAATTTTACTGGTGTAACCATGGAGAAACTTAACATGGTGACTCGGGTATAAGCCCATGTAGGAGTTGTTCTATACAAAATGAGTTACTCTACATATTATGGAATCTGTGTATAAGCCCATAAAAATGACTTATCAAGATAATGGTAGTGGTCCATTATTATACATTTACTGGGATTTCAAGTTCAATTTGGTGGGCTTATACCAGGGATAGTACCGATATTTTCTTCATGTTGTAAGTTAAGTCTGAGAGATCGATGGACAAACACTGACCGGTTCAGTTTCGTTCAGTAAATTTAACGGTCGCTGACAAACACAACTTATAATATCATCATTAGATCTAAAATAGGTGGGTTCACCTCCAAAAATAAACTGATCAGAGATTCGAATCAATGACCACCTCGCCAACTCAATGAATTAACTGACAATAATTGTAACAACATTCACTTAGGCCTGTCATTTAGCAGGGGAATTCACATAATGAGTGGAAAAATGGCAAAGTAAATCAAGTTGAAAGTATATACGGTACTAATGACCATACTAGCATGCATGTATTCTTGTGATTGCAAACGTGTAGCCGTAACTTCTGGTAGAACGCAACATGGGGAGGTTTATGCCATTGATCCAGTTTGTTGATCCGGCCATGATTCCATATGAACCCACCTATTATAGAGATGCTGTTTATAACCTATTTTAATAGTTTAGGATAGACCTATTTAAAACAAATATAATCATATTTGGACGGATATTGGATAATTGAGCAAAATAAAATAGGCAAGCGTCGATTGGCAAAGTTGCTGGACAAATATTATTGACACGCCTTTATCGATTAATATTACGTATTCAGGGTATTCGTCTATATTGTATTATGTTATATTTTATATTATATTATATATATATTGACCATTCAGAGCAAAGAGTGTGAGGTGTTTAAGATTTTACGTAGCTCGTTCTACGTACAATGTTAAGTACGCGAGTGACCAATTTAGTTAAAACAATGCAATAGATCCCATTTTATACCCACCAACACACGTGGGTCTGTGTAGTATTCACAGTTGTTTTTGTAAATGTTTTTATATAAAAAAATAAACTTGTTATCAAAACGAATTAAATGCATGTATATCGACGACGGAATTATTTTTATTCTGTAGTCAGTAGTGGAATTTTGTGTTTTGCGAAATAACACTATTTAACCATAACTCATGCTTACCATGTTATTCTCCGCACGTATTCAAAGTACTGTATAATCAACACTTAAAACATACAACTTTTGCTAAGTTTGTTTTCATAAAAATGTTATCGGTCAAAATTGGGAAAAAGTTAACAGTTTGTAAATAAATATTGTTGGGCAAAATATATAAAAATAGTTGTTAGTTGTTTTATTTTGTGATATTCTCCTGTTTTTCGTAACACAATAATCCGAATAAGATTTACCAACTGCGCATGTGCGTGACGAATGTCAAAGAGTGTAAAAACTTCCAAACATCTTGCCTGGATCCACCTTTGAAACACACATGCGTGGTTAAAATATGATGACTTACACTAGAATTCAAAAACACAAAGTGGAAATAAACGAGATGAAAATGGCACTTTTGCAAGTGCATACTTCTTATTGAGGGCCTACAATGTATATATAATTTATACTGTTTTAATTATCGCGGTTAATTAACCGATTAATGAATAGTGTAACATAAGCGATGTTCCTTGTAATGGTGTAGACTGAACACTAAACAATGTTCGCATTAAGTTACTGACCATACGACCTGCAGTATTCTACTGTCCTTTCTTGTTGCAATTATAACGTGATGCCGATGACGTTGTGATGAATGACGACGACGATAATGATGATGATGATGATGATGATGATGATGATGATGATGTTGATGATGATGATGTTGATGATGATGATGACGATGATGAGTGATGATGGTGGTGGTGTGGTGGTGATGATAATGATTATGAGATGATGATGATGATGATGATGATGATCATGATCATCATCATCTATCATCATCGCCACCACCACCACCACCTTCACAATCATCATCATCATCATCATCATCATCATCATCATGCTAATGATGATGTTTTCTTAAGTTTTATTTTCTTCTCAAAAGGTGCTCGGGGCATCAATGTTCATATTATAGGCTATAGGCTTATTGTTATCATTTGATATCCCTGAATTTGTTGCCCGAGCATTAAATACCGAATCAATACCCACTTGGTGACTATTGTGATTATTGTTATTAAAAAATACATAAATGTATACAGTGAATTAATTAGGCAATACAACTGTATCTGCTGGTAGAAATTACAATCAAATTGCCCTAATTATAACAATTATAAAAGATGTCTAAAGACGAAAAAAAAGTCTGTCTTTTGACTCAACAAGCTGTAGACAAACCATTATCATATAAAATAAGTTAATCAAACTTTGTTGTATATTGACCTGCGATAAAATTATGTTAGTGTTTCCATGAAATATGCATAGCCCTATATTATTTTATATTTAAATTGAATTAATCAAATTTTATGTTAGACCTAGTTAATTAGAGATATCTTGGTCATTTTATTTTTGTCTAAAGAAGTTTGAAATTAAACTCCGTAAGAGGAACCATCGAAAATAAGTAAGTGAAAAATTAATCACAAGAACGTCCATGTAAAAAAAAGCATATCTCGGATACTTCGAGTTATCGGGGATTATGGGTATTCAGGCGGCATTCATTGAATTTAAATAATTATTTCTTAAACGACTGAATTATAAATTAATTATGAGAACACAAATATGACAGCTAGATTACTAATAGTGAAATCACTGCTTATTATAAACATTGACAAAAACTAATTTTAATATTGCTGTGTTTAGCGGGAGTTACTAGCATGGGTTAGCCTATATTACCCGTGGATAATGAATAAACGCCGTTAATAAGTTATTACTCCAACCACAGACGGAAACATCAAGAATCATATCTACTAGTAGCAGTTACAAAGCTAAATATGAGATCGTCTCTACATTAAAAATGGATTACTCCAAAGGTCTTTCTATACACAAAAGATCATTAGTAGATTAAGACCTAAAGGAGCTCTTCGTTGCCGACTTAATTGGGTATTACCTACAAGTATCGAACATGAAGATCGACTAAATTAATCTGTAGCACTCGCAATCCCCATACGATGGGAAATAATCATCAGGGAATTTCTACCATGAAGTTTCCACTTAAAATTCATGAACACTTACAGTGAAATTCAAATGCTCGTATTTATAATGTCAACATTCGAGGCAGTCGATTATGCGCACTGGAACGACTAGTTTTCCGTTTGTTTTATTTCCTCCGAGGCGTACCGTAGATATGAATGAAGTCAGAATTCTCGATTTACTTTCTTTGGTTCCGTCATCTCTTGGGGGTAAGCTTGTAATTGCTTTGTTGGGATTAATCTACCTAATTTACGCTACAAGTTGATGCTGAAGTCTTTCACGCTCTTCTTAATGAAACATTTAGCTCAGTAATTGATCATTTTGCAATTAAACAATTTCACATCTCAAGTAGGATCTGATTAATAATACATTTTACGACCAAGATGATATTTAGTAAACATTTCATGCCTGAATGGTTTGGAAGATTAGAAAACATGTTGAGAACTAGAATTATGTAATTGAATGCCACAGATTTACATAAACAGATCAAAATACTCAATTCTGTACTGTTTTCCGCTACTAATTTGTACCTTTGTTTACAATATCTTACATGTACATACGAATAAACATGTTGAAGAAAGAATTTTACTGTCAAGTTCACCTTGCAAATACGATTGGGGAAAATTTGCAGATCTAAAATTTGCAGATCTAAAATTTAACTAGTATCGTAGGCTTGCCCTACTTTACTTACGATAAATAATTTGTGAAAAAAACATGAATAAAATATCGACATATTTATCTTACAAGAAAATGTTCTGAAAATAGCTAAAGTTTCGCTTTTGTTAGGCCTATAATAACGCGAACGTTTTGGCAGTTTGTTTTTATATTTTATATAAGGGCGGACAAGTTTGTACCAGACGCAGGAACGATCTGTCAATATTTAGACCCATGTTATCTTGCCCTGTGTCTATTTGATGGCCCGTTAGATTTAGTTTTAATTTTTAATGTGATCGTCCCAGAAAACTTTCAATTTATGACTCAGATGAAAACGTGACCTAACGTGTAAAAATAACGGAAAAGTAAATGGCCTTCGCATGGAGAGGAAAGATCGAGCATAAGCATCTTAACTTCGACAACAAATCTAAAAAAATGAGTTCTTCTGGTGTCAATCATTGATAAACATTCTTAAAAAAGGAATTAAAACAGAAGAAAGACAAATTAAGTAAATCATTCTGAGATTGAGCTCTATTTTAAAAGAACTACAGAGGCCTATGTATCCTTCGTGTCGAACGTACAAAGCAAAAAGGTCTACAAAATCAAAATGGGGGTGCGGCTTATTGACATCCAGTAGTGAGCTGTTATGAAGGTGAGGCGGTCAAAATCACAACTAAAATTTAATTATATTACAGTTGATCCACAATCCCTCAACGAATTGGACTAGTTATGTCAAAATTGGGATGTTATACGATGATCAAAATGATCTTAATTGATCATATTTGTTATGAGCTGTAGCATGTGCCAATGAGGAATCAGCGAGAAGTCCCAGACACCGTTGTAGGTTTGATCATAGTTTCCTAAGGTTTGATCAGGAAGATTTCCTCCGTTGATTGCTTGTCTATTTGACAGTTGAAATTATCAATCATTAATACTTGAGGTTGAATCTTAATTAAACGGAAACGAATTCTTCGTATATTGATACTATTACTTATTTGTACACCATCTGTCAGTTTAACAAACTAGGTTTGAAAATTCTAACATTATCGGATCATCGTTAGAACTGTATACACTGATGGAGAGCACCGCCTGCGCAAACTCGACTGGACTTACTGGGAAAAGTGATGCTTTCATTGGTCAATAATTTCCAGCATTTTATCAGACGCGCACCCTGCGGCCGAACATCTCTGCTAGTTATCTAATTAGCAACTAGCAAATTAACATGATTTAAGAGGAAATTTGGGCAACTAAAAACATAGAATACTCAATTTGTTTCAATGGATCATGAGTGACAAAACAGTTAAACAATGACCAGCGTCCTTGGATATTTTTACATTAAAATATATCATAAATAAATAATTATAGAAATAGACCTTGATGAATTGAACACTTGTTGATCCAATTAATGAAGATATTGTAGAGAGAAGAGATGAAACTTCAATTATCCTACATTTGGGAGCACAAATTAAAGTTCACGCCAGAGGAAAGTTTTTGTTTATTTGTTTTTGTCTTTCGTGGAGCCACCGACCTTATTTTTATTTTTCAATTTTGTAATTGCTTTTCGTTTTTACATTGAACACTTTCTATTAATAATTAATAAAATTCATAGTGTTTCCCTACTAATCAAAGAGCTATTTCAGAATAATTATAAAGATACCCGCTCAACTCAAGAATAGGCTTATTGAAGTAAAATAAGTTACAAAGCCTTGTGTCGATAATGACTTTTGTATGACATTTGATGTTAAGGACAAACCAACCTACATGGTATATGCCTAAATGAATGTAGGGTTTTGTTAGTAGGCCTATGTCTTCTCCTTTTAGTTGTTTTTTTTTAATAGGCCTATACCTGCCAACTCTCACGAATTATGCGTGAGTCTCACGCATCAGAGCCTATTTTAGACGTCTCACGCATGAATTAAGTTACCGTATTTCACGCAATAGCAGAATTGTCACTCATAAACAGTCATTTTGATAGCTTTTCCACGCATGATACAATATATAGCAAAAGTCGGTAAAACCGGCCCCAAACAGCGATAATTTGGGCAGAAACGGCTCAAAAATAGTCAGATGACGGTTTTTTTTTTTTTGTTTTTTTTTTGCCTGGCAGATCGGAATGGGAGATGATGTGACCCAGATTGTGGTGGCGGGGTTTATCTCACGCATTGGAGCCAAAAAAGTTGGCAAATATATATGCCTATTCACAATAGGCATGTAAAATTTTAAAATACAGGCCTAGGCCCACACGGTACCTAATATACAATAGACTAACTAAAGAAAGTATAATACTGTACACTAACAAATAATCAAAACGTTAAACTTTTTTTTTAACTTACCGGTTGTTTCGTCGCGAATCGTATTCCCAGTTTTAGTTTAAATGTAGACTTAGTAAAGACTGGAAACTCGGCGGACCACATATTTTAAAGTATATCTTTATAACTTGTTCAACTTCAACGATCAAAGATCGGTCCGTTTCTTTGAGCCATAAGCTTATAATAATTATAAGCAGAAAAATGAAAAGATTTTTTTCGGATAACGACTAAATTTCTATCTATATTAAATCCTTCAAATGACTAGTGGCGAAGACAATATTCGCGAATATCGAATACTTGATTTTAAAATTCTGGCCCTTTTTGTCCGAACCGCTCGTAAGCGGGCACCTCCCATAAGCAGACATTTTTGCCAAGATTCTAGGATGTCCGCTTACACGTGATCCACTGTACCCTAAAACATGCGTTAATTCCTCCGACAAAGGTAACAGTTGCTCATGTTAGGCTTATGCATGGTAGTTCTCATAACTTTTAGTTTAAAGGTAGGCCTATATTACAGCGATTGTAGGTCTAATGTTTTCCCCGAAGACAATAAAATATGTATCTTGTAAGCGATTAAGAATATTAAAAGACAAGATAACAATCAGTTATTTTAGTTCAGGAAGATAGAAGTATAGCTGATTTCTCTGCCAAAATGACGGATGATGACCGGAGGAAACGGAGCAGAGTCAAGGGAAGTATAGTTATTGACTAGAGTACGAACTACAGGACGGAAACAGCTGCTTTCGCGCCGCCGGACAAGATTTTTTTTTCAGTTGTATACATCCTACACATTATTATAGGCCTAGTATATTTGTGTTGTTAATGTTCTAGTAATTTTAATATTGATGGTAGCCCATGCTAGTATAATCTAATCTTGTTTTATGTTTATTTGAATGTTATTTAAATTTTAATTCTAACATAAATTTTAATCAAGATTATAATGTAATTAGTTGATATCGATGGATGATTTTGGGTTGTATGTGGTTATTTATAGTGTGATCATTTTAACCATGGACTGTTACCATTTTGAACGAAGGTTACACGACAGACAATCCAGACGAGGTACGTCCCATCATCGAATAAAGACCATTATGTGCAACAACGTTAAATACAATCTAGGAAGTGATATATTATGACTTTTGACTTTTTCGCCAGAGGCAAGCCATACAAATCAATAGTAACTTGCTAAACACGTGCTCGCTGCCTCTTTTGAGAGAGAAAACTGAATAGAATAGATAGAAAAAGGAATCAATGAAATCCGTCACGGATATGCACTAGGTTGTTTGGAGCCTAACAAACAATAGACTCCCCCGTCACTCAATACTGAAAATTCTGTATATAAAATTCTCAATAAAAATAAAGAAATTCAAAACAGTGTTATGAATTCGATTTGGCCGTCAACTTAGAATAATGTGATCCTATGTAACACCGACACCTTACACCACATGAACAACAGTGTAGAAAATCCTACGAAAAGGGAATTATTATTAATAACTAACACATAAAAGAACTGTCAACAATTGTACATGTAAAGGGATTTCTGAATGTCTTCAATGGATTACCTTGATAATGGTACAATTAACTAAGCAATAAAAATGAATTATAATAGTCGAAGATTTACCTATAAACGCCTCTGGATCTAAAGACACAGAATATGTATATACAAAAGGTATTTATAATACAATAGTTTTGTATAAACAACACTTTATATGGATTTACACACTGTACACATTTTCATAGACAAAATAATATATCGGATCGGAGGGTGGCAATTACCAAATGGCTTAACTGGTGGTAGGCCTTCTGCTGAGCCGTGGCTCGCTGATCCACGTTTCGTTCCGTTTTGTGTTTTTGCTTGAGTCGGCATGCAGATTAATAACGCTCCATCTTATTTCGGATGTTACGTTAAACCGTTGATTCCATGTGCGACATGGCTAATTTACAGGTTGAAGAACACAGCAGCCTACAAATTTCGGAAAATTGTAGGGGATTGTCGCCGGGTGTTCCGTCACCAAAAAGACCCATGTAAATATATCTTCGGACATTTGTTACGGCAGGTACCTGGAGTACGTACTGTAGGCCTCTCACATTGAGAGTATGCTAATGATTACTGAGGTGGGAATACAAGTATCTCCCTAGAACTTGAACTCTATCTGGTTACACGTTCATCATATCAACCAAAATGGCGACCAATTACTGTGGTTTAGTTAAGGTACTTTGAATCTTCCTGTAAGCTATTATGAATGTCCGTGGATCGAACCCACAAACTACAGAATATTCAAAGTATCGGTGTTCGTTAACACAGCTATGTTGCATTTACATAGGCTTATCCTGCCAACTATTTTTGGCTCCAACGCGTGAGGAACCCCGGCACGAGTACTGGGCCACAATTTCTCCCGTTTTTATTTGACAAGCAAAAAAGAAAAAAAAAAACCACGACATCTGACCACTTTTGGGTCGTTTCTGCCTAAATTAACACTGTTCTGGGGGCCGTTGTTACCCTATTTTGCTCTATATTGCCTCATACGAAAGAAAAACTATTTAAATCACGGTTGATGAGTGGGAAATTTGCTATTGCGTCAGAAAAAGTATTTATGCGTGAGACGTCAAAAATAGGCTCCACTGCGTGAGACTCACACATAATGCGTGAGCGTTGGCAGTTATATGGGTCTACAGAATATCAACAAAAATGGCGGCTGAGCTAATACGCACTCTTACTGCTGGTATCTTCGAAAGCCGTAGAATTGCCATAGAATTCAAACCCATATAAAATATCCCGAAGAGTTGATGTTTTTAATTAAGTCTTTCGATATGACATTACAAATAACATAGTCCTACATGGTCAAAACAGGATTTTGAGATGTAATCATCTTCAGTATTATCATGCACACTGAATAATTTGTTACAAAGGCCTACTTCGTTTATAGATTATCCTAAGGCTTTCATTTTGTTCTGGACTACCATTATGCTCAAACCTGGCCTGCTCCATTCTTCACAAACATACAGAGTGATACACCAAAATATTGTATGAGCTGTGATAAAACATCTAACGAGTCAAAGACGAGTTCAATATTTTTTCAAAGCGAGTACAATATTTTTAGACGCTGAAAGCGTTTTTATAAACAGATTTTCAAAAATGTCTGTCGGTCTGTTGGTCTGGTTTACTATTTTGGTTTTGTTCTTTTTATATATATTTTAACCAGCATTGTATGGGTGCCACTTTAAATATCTATGAGATATGAAACAATTATCAACTGGTAATATATTAACATTCAAATTTAAATAACATATCGTTGTAAATACACTTGTAAAGGTTTATTTCGATGTTAAAACTGTATAAAATATATTATTTTTAATTCTAGAATTATGCAAATTGCGACTAACGCCTCAGGCTACAGAAATCGGAGGACAAAACGCCTTAGGCTACTACGTTTGTTGTGATGGTTTTATTTGTAAGTGATGGTGTGCAGTGCACGGAAAGTTAGTAACACTTCCACTTACCAACGACTGCTGCTAGCTTCGGCCAAATCAGTTTAAATGTAACTGTATTTTACACTTCAAATAATAATATTAGTGTGATCCTTGAAGGAAATTATCTATACAAAAGTATTAGGGATTCAAGCTTTCTTTTATATACACTGTGCGCAGCTTTCCACGTCTTATTGTCGGATCGACTTGTTCGGTATCATTCGAAGCTACAAACATTTTGTTTTTCTTTTTGGTTTTTAGAATTGTTTAATTTGAAATAAAACAAGTAAAATCAAAAACACTAAAAATCGGCAATAAACACATTAGGCCAAATTTAAAATTTAATTAAGAATAAGGCCAAATGTCCTACAATTATGAAGAAGCTTAATCTAAATACAGCAGTTTGGTAAAACAAAAATGCATTCCTTCTCAAACATGTGGTAAGTTTACAATGTAATTATACAAGGTAAATTAATCATTACAGTACTATTTTGTAAATATAGTTTTCGAATTGGTGACGGATTGCCTCATCTTTTACATTATTCAATGCAATTGATATTATGCTATGGAAAAATTGACCGTATTATTAATACCGTACTAAATAAGTCATTAACAATAAGACCGTCCAATTGTTTCGTCAGACCATTGTGCTTGGCTCTGGTCTTTAAATGAAGTTATGGGATAAAATATACAGATATTTCCTTTTTATTTGTTTATATTTACCAAGGCAATTTAACAGAAGGACGCTGAACTCAGGACTTCAAAGGGTATGACTCTTGTACCGACAAATGCGTAATGTTCGTATAGAACTAGAGATTTTACGCGACTTACTTAACAACCAAGGCCATAATCTTCTATTAAAGAACAATTCATAATCGCGCTGACGCTAAATGCACTGCGTGTATCATGAATAGTCGCGTAGG
>JAOTQE010122216.1:0-12565 GCA_025631205.1 Nesometra sesokonis
AGTAGGAATATTTTTAATCACGTGGCGCTCTTTCAACTAATCAGTGCAGTTTAAATGTTTGATGTAGAATATAATAACAGTTATGAACATAAAGAAGATGTTGTACATGAACAGTTTATATGTATGAGGGTTTATGTGTGTAGAACACTGTAAATATTTCTTGACATATATCACACATGCTGATGCCGAGTGCACGTTAAGAGTAGGCAATACAAGCAAATTATTAGGGAACTTTTACAATGTATGAAGTGGCTTTGTACGATGTATAGAGGAGCATAGAACTGCAGTGTGCATGTGACAACAATGATGCTTGTTTGATTTATACTTGATAAGCCATAACCAATTAACCAATTTATAGTTCAAAAGCTATAAGCTATTAATTTGTGTAGACTTTTTATTAGAAATTTAACATTGAGAGTATTTTTAACTGTATAAGATAGGAACAAATGGGCAACAGAAACTAAACAGGCTCTTCAATAAATTTCACTAAATTAATGGAAAGATGAAATTAAAATCAAGCCTTCTATTGTAAAATACTCATTAATAAAAACATTGAGATGTATCTTAAAGTTTGTACCAATTTTGAAAAAGCATTAAAATTTAAACCTTGTTCCAATACACTTCCTATACAACAACAAACAACAAAATGCTCCAATAATAATAACACAACATGTTATGTAACAGTAATTCCATTGAAGACATTTCTGTTAAGCTCTAGAAAATACTAGAATAACTGAAATATCAGGATTTATGTAAACTAAAATCATTACAGTGTAGCTACATAATTTAAATTCTTTAAACATCACAGAAAAGGTATGTTTTGTTCTTGGTAATGAAAATGATTTATTGATTGTATAAAATGACATTTTGGTAGCAATAGTTTTTTCCAAATAATTATGTAAGGATTTATGGAATTAAAGATCATTTTTATTATCAGATATATAGAACATGCCTTTATATGTTATTATTGTTGTTGTGTAAAGTTAATTTTAGTAGCAATTTTAGTATTATACTGAAAAAGTGTTTGTTAAGTTGAATAAATAATTGTCCTGAAAACGTGCTGCAGAAAATAATTTAAGATGGAATCAAGAGAATCCTTAAGTCATAAAATGCAATTTAGAACACTTGGAACCCATGCTGAAAAGAAATTTTAATATTAAAAATATTTCATTAGTAATATTAAGGAACTAAATTTGATTAGTAATAAACAAAAGAAAACAATTTAAAAACAAATCCAGGCTCAATCTAAAAGAAATTGCAACATAATTTCTTTTTGTTTTATCTTGTTGATATGGTCCAACTGAACGTCATATATAAAATCAGACAAAATCCAACACCTGGCAAAGAGTTAATTACCAAAAATTCAAAATGGTCATCAATAGCAATGTTTGAAGCTCTATATCTCCTAAACGGTTTGACACTATAAATACATTGTGACTAGAAACATGGTTCCAATGAACCACAAAAAACTTTATTTAATACAAAATTACATCCTACCTATTATGTAATACACTCAACATTGCCGCCGAATGTAGGAAACTACCAATCTCCTAAAAATTAGTTTGAGACACTATAAATACTTCATGAATTGATAGAAATATGTCACCAAAGAACAAAAAGCTACTGTATTTTTAAGCCTAAATTACATACCTATGACATCATATATAAAAATGGTACTAAACAACAAAATATGGATATTTTAAATCCACAAAGACATACCTATGACTTAATTTACATCTAAAATGGCTGCTAATTGGATACTTGAATGCACACCATAAATGCATTGTGAAATGATAAAAACATTGTACCAAAGAACAAAATAAACATTTTGAATTCAAGATTGCATAACCAGGACATACTATCAAAAGGGTCACCGATAAAAGTTTATAAACACCTGTATCTCTTAAACTGTTGGTTTTAGACACTATCAAACATTGTGAGTGGATTATCATGATACCTAAAAACGAAATATGCATATTAATTATTATTATTATTTTGTACCTATGATCTCATACCTTAAAATTGCCTGGCAATTGGATTTTGTAAACAGATAGTAACATAGTGACAAATAATCAAATAAAATCTACAAGGATGTACTTATGACTTCAATCAATTCATAATGACATTTAAAAAAAAGTTCTGTATATGGTTTTCGAAACCATAAAACATTCTTCTTCCAAAAAGAGTTTATTAGAAATCTTGCTGTAGTGAAGATAACACATGAAATGTAGGAAAAATTTAAACGTTCACTACAAAGACATTTCTAATAGAGCACAATAAAATTTGTTGTTAGCACTGATTAGAATTATAACCATTTTTTTTTTAAATGATCGCTAATACTTAAAGCGAATACAATTTACAACTTTATACCTTTGAGTGAAGGACAAGAGGAAAAAACCAATACTAAAAGGCCTAATTTGAGTTTTAGATCACAATCTGTGTGAAGCGACAAGGAAGTTCTACAACATTGTAATATGAAACTGGACAATTTATAAAGAAAATCAAATGTTACAAAGTGTTTTTAAGGCTCTGACTTAAAAATGTGTAAAATGTTGAGTTTTTGATTAAACAAGCAATATTTTTTAGAACCAGAGACAAAGTTGATGGAATAGCATGGTCTATCTGTATGAAAAAATTCAGATGTTACTACTGCCTTGTGTCAGAAAACAATCACTGAGGTTTTAAAAAAAATAAATGTTTCAAGAATGTCATGTGTTGATGTTGAAAAACCTTCAATCAAACATCAGTTTACCAAGTCTACCATTTCAACTTTGCAAAGAAAACCTTGAAAATAAGTAATAAATAGTCAACAGCAGACTATCCAACTATCATTTTTAATTTATGCTAATACAATGACATAACCTATACGTCATAGCAGATTGAAAATGTTTGCAAAGAAAAAACATTTATCTAAAATAGAGAATGGACAGCAATAAATAGCCAATGTCAACAGACTATCCAAGTACCATTTTTAATTTATGCTAATTATATTATGACATACGTCGTAGAAGATTGAAAATGTTCATTTGACTTCCCAGTACTGTTTACGCTGTACCTTTTTGTAAGAAAATTACAATGCATGGCAGGATCCAATATTTTGACGTAATTTTGTCATATGTCCATGTCAATAACATTTCAGCTTTTAAGCACCAATGCCAAGTGTTAACCAATCAGAATTATTATTAAACTAAAATTAAAATTAATATTAACCAATCATAACTAACCTAAAATGTATGTGTGAAAACAGTGATATATATACATATACATATATGATATTGAATCCTGTCACACTATGACGTGTATCTCATTGCTTGGAGTATGCATTATACTATAAGTTGATTGTGGACCTTTCACATTCTGTACCTTTTTTATTGTTTAAATTAAACCGTTTAGAAGATACAGAGCTCCGAAAGTTCAATTAGTGGCCACATTGCTTATTGGGTTCTTTGGTACCTTGATTCTATCTGCTCACAAAGTATACATAGTGTTGAATCAATCGTTTAGAAGATTTAGAAATGGCATTTGAAGGCCATTTTGAGTGTTAAAATTTCTTTGATACCATGTTTTTATCTATTCAGTATTTATAGTGTCTAAAATGAATCATTACTAAACTCAAATTGGTGGCCATGTTCATGTATGATGCAATAGTTATGTAATTTTGGATTCAATATATGCTTTTTTGGTTCTTTGGTACCATATTTTAACCTACTCACAATATAATTATACTGTCAAAAACAAATCGTTTCGGAGATATAGAGCTTACAAAACTCATTGGGAGCCATTTGGAATGTATGGCATCTTAATTACTGTATGCAATTTTGCGTTCAAAATAGGTTTTACTTTGGTACCATATTTCTCTACTCCGACATTTACAACTTAAAGGGCCTCATAAAAACGATTATTAGTTTATCACCCTACCAAAGTATAAAAACTGTTGATGGCTAGGTTTTTTATTCTTTTTTAACTAAAATTTGTAACAATCTCGAGTTGGGCCCAATCGTCCATCATTATTATATGCAAAAGAAAATCCAAAGCCTTTCAAGTGGTGAATATGATGGAAAAACAATCGTTTGAAATATTAAAATGAGTAAAAAAATATCAGGATTTCCCCAAACGTGATGTGCATGTAGTTGATAAGGATATTTTTATGGGGCCTAAAATGAACTGTTTAGGAGATATAGAGCTTCAACCAGTTCTGTTGGCGGATATTTTTTATTTATGCTAATTAACCCATTTCCAGGTGTTGGATTTTGTCTGATTTTAGATATGATGTTTAATTGGACCATATAAACAAGATTAAGCAAAAAGAAGCTCTGTTGCAATTACTTCTAGGTTCACCCTAACTTTGACTTATCTGTACTGACTTAAACTATAACTTTAATGAAATCTGAAATAAAAAAAATATATTTTCAAAGGCAATTGAAAATTCACCCTCCATTAATTAAACTTTGTCCGAGAAAAATGGTTTTACCTTCAAAATTTCTTTTAACATGGATCCTCTTTAAAAATTGGTCCTATTTAATACGGGCTGAAAATTAGTGGTTGCCAGGTCGCCAAAATCGACCTTTTTTGCCGTCAGGCAACCCAAAATTTCGAGAGTATCACATACCTGCCAACATTTGTACTCTGGAAAGCGGTAGGCCGTCTTGTCGTCGCGAAGCAGGTGCACCAGCGCCCCCTCGTTTTACTCGATTTTGCTTTGATGAGCAAAAAAAAAAAAAAGTTATTCTGCCCCGCTTTCCGTTGTTGGGTGTATTTACGCTGAAAATGCTCATTTTTAGTGCGAATTCACTGCATATTTTTGTGTTTTTTTGGTATCTTTCACGCTTTTCATTGTCTATATTTTTATTTTGGTCTTAAATTTTGCAAAAGCGGTAGGATTTCCATGCAAAAGCGGTAGGCGGTAGGAAGGTCGAAAAAGCAGTAGCCTACCGCCAAATCGGTAGGGTTGGCAGGTATGGTATCGCTCGCCTGGCGATTCTCAAATTCAGGCCTAAGTACCAGCCTACCTAGCCAGGCTATGCCCATCTTCCTACCTTTTATTATTATTTTCAGTTCCGGTGGATAGGGCCCTAGCCTAGGAAAGTAAAATTGTGTGTCGGGTAGCGAGTGAGATATGAAAACAAGTGCCAGCTTGTGTATCGGCCTAGGTCCTAACCTTACAGTTAACTCAAAATTTTTCCATGCTCGAAGTAAACAAAGTCTGCATGGAGCCATTTCGATAGCTGGCACGCATGTGCCGCTCATCTGACATTTCCATGACGTCACGAACGTGTCACAAGTTACGTTTGGTAGGCTGTTGATGATTTGATGAAAGTATACTGACGCCTCATTTTTAAGAAAGTATTTGTTTTTATATTTTATAGGGCAGAGTATCGTCACAAAATGTCAACATTACGAATTATTAAATCATTGAATGTCTCGAAAATATATTAAGCAAGTATCTAATTAAAACATGCTAGGCTACATTGTAAGTAAAACGAATTAATTCTAAGGAAAACAAGCTGTTTTGCGAGGTCAATTGTTCTCATTCGCCACGCGACGGGCTAGCCCGGATGTGTGAGGCACACATGGTTTTGCTAGTAGCCTGTCCGAACACGGCTTAGCATCGTGTAGCGAGAGTCGCTACGACACTAGGTCATGACTAGGTTTAATTTTCGGACAATTATAAAGTCTCTTCATTCCTATTTAATTTGTTCAGTGAATTCGGAATAAAATATTCTTCAATTACCTTCTGTGGTTAGTTTAAACTGATTTAAAATGAGGCATGTCACGGCAAAACCACCAAGTTGTAGGAAAATTGAAAATTGAGTTTTTGTTATAGCCATGTTACACTTTTCATAAGCTTTAAAATGAGGGGTCAATTATCAAAATCGGACATCTATAACTGAAGTTATTGGACAAAATATACACAAATTTCCTTTGTATTTGTTTATATTTCCTGTTGTTTATTTGCTTATTTCTCAATAACTTCTTGTGCGACAACTTGGTGGTTTTGCCATGCCTTGCCTCAAATGTGTTTTTATAACTTCAAAAAAAACCCCAATTATTTTTGTGACGTGTCTATGCCATGCCAGTCATGCCTACCAAATTTTAGCCTCTACTTAGCATGAACTTACTTAGTTTAAAATAAATATTAATGATTAAAAGCATCGAAATAAATACTACTAATGTATTAAAAACATATTTACCGAAAAAAAATGAATGAAGTCTAACAACACACTAGACTTTACACATTTTATTTAATTTTTTTTTCATTTTATGGCTATTGTTGGTTCCTTAAAATTTAAATACCAGTAAGAGATATAATAGATAATACTTTACATATTTACCCATTCATAATGGAAAAAAAAAATCAAGTTGATTGAAGCAGTGGTTAAGAAGTTATATTCATGAAAAAAATGGTAGAGGAGCCATAACTCCTGAACACTTCCTCGGATTTCATTCATTTAAAAAACAAATGCTTAATTAGAATAAGTTCTTTCTAACTAATGACTGGAATCAAAATAATTTAAATTTTTCATTGGGATACCAAAAACACATAAATTGTTGGAGACCTGCGTAAGTTTTTACATTAATTATCCATACAGTAATTATTTGAGGTTATAATTAGCTTAATTTGAATGATGTGGCAGTATTTTCCGAATGTAAAACGCCACCAGATAAACAACTGAAAACTGAGGAAAAACTCAAAAAAAAAAGGTATGAAAATGAAAATCGCAAGACTCAAGGTTTGTGCCAGCATGGTTAAATGTCCATCCATGACTACTGCCACCGCCAGTGGCTGATCACCGAGTTATGCACTGTCTGACATGAAATCATGCACTGTATGCTATTGTAATAAATGTTAATATATCCAGTAACAAATCCCTGTATTTTGTGGTTGTTTGTAAAAAACAAACAGGGCCAACATAACTTTGGAAGGGCTAGTATCATTTTTGCCTTACTGGCCCTGCTGGCCAGCATGGTTTAAAGTTAATTTTCTGCCCTGTTAATACCCTTGAATTGGGGGGGGGGCTAGGCAGGGCTACAGCCCCCACGCCGGGGAGAAAATTAAGGTTTCATCGGGGCTTTGTACGGTAATGCCAAGAGACAAACGAAGCCCCAAGCACCAAAACGGGCTAAAAACCACGAAAAACACGGCAAATAACGGTGTTTTTTTGGTTTTTTTTGCTCTTCAGACTAAAAATCGGGGACACGCCCATCTCAAATTCAAGCTCGGCCAACTCGTCGGGAGACCCGTGCCCCCCTGTCAGGAGAATTGCCCTGTTGTCGGGGAAATCCTGGCGCCGCCACTGCTAGCAGCGTCTAAATTATCTTTGTATATGCTTTATAGCTAAATGTCTTTATCAACAGTATAATATACTCTCTTAGTAAAATAGGGAAAGGTGTTATTTAACATACACCACAATGTCAACACATGAGTCCTACCATGACCTTCTATTGCAGGGGCGCAGCCAGGATGGAACGAAAGGGGGTCAGACTTGCGACCAAAGCGAGCCAGAGGGCCGCAATGGGCCCCCGGGTGCAGGGGTCAAAGGCCCTGGAAAAATTTACGTTATTTTACATGGTACAAGACACATGAGAGTCCAAGTTTCCGTTTTCCAGATCAGCCTTGTGCTAATTTCGAAGTTCAGACTAGCGAGTGTATAACATAAATTTATTGAATGGAATTGGTAACGTCAAAAGTTGACGTTTGGATCATTTAAAATTCAGTCACCAATGCTTACAAAGTGTTTATTTCCAAGGTTATGAGATACTTTACCATCACACATTTGCGATGAATTACCTATTAATCTGTTTAATTTTCTCAGTGGTTTAAAGGTTTATTTTTAAAAATTATCACTGTTTTTCAGTAAACTATATATTTTTTTAATTGACTTATTTTATAATGGAAGATTTTATATTGTGATGTCATTCAGCATTCAATTATTACAAAAACAAAACAGGGACAGAGAAATAGACACCGAGAAAGTCAGATAGAGAGACACACAGAGAGCCAAGTGGAAAATAGCAGTAAAAAATAAAGTTGCAGAATCAAAATTTAAATTGTAGCTATTGGAGAAATTCATAGCTGGAGACATTTCTAAATAAACAGAATGAACATATTCTCATCTCCCTAGTTAACCTATAGGCATTAGGCTCTTTCACGGTTTCAATTACACATGTCGTTACCAATTACACATGTCGTTTCTTTTTGAGTGCCACCGATACAAAGGTGTATGTTCAAATAAATAAATAAATAAATAAATAAATAAATAAAAGCCAGTTCAAACCAATACAAAGATGTAAAGCTGTGTCTAGCAGTTGGTTTGTTGTATCGCAGCTAAACCGGACTTTTTTTAACAATTTCTTGTTTCTTGGCTCAGCTAGTACGTTGTAGAATATATCGACACAGATGTCATCCAGGTCATTTTCTTCATAAAATGCACCATTGTACACATGACATAGGAGTCGTAGCTAACTGATGGTTACTAGATTTACAAGCAATAAAGATATACAGTACTGTATGCTATTTTGAAGCTTATCCATACTCAAACTTCATCTAAACTTCATTATATCTACACTGCCAAATGAAATACAATCCTGAGACGATCCCTCAATGATTTCGGAACAAGTTCCCTTTTACATCAGCACTTTAATACAGCTTTACAATTGTTTATAAATAACGTAAACAGGGCCCCATTGTTGTCTGTTTTCATTTTCTGGTACTTTGATCAAGGAGGTATAAAAGTAAGTTTGATACCCCTTTTACCCTGCAAAACAAAATACAATCCCGGGACGTTCCCGCAATGATTGCAGATGAGTTTCCTTTTACACTAGATCAGACACTGCGGGGCAAATCCGCTTTACTTTACCGGAGTCAGTTTACACTGCAAATGATTTGGTTTACGATTGTTTACAAATAATTTAAATAGCGCCCCCAAGACGTATTGAGGGATTTCCCTTTTGTCATGTGTTTTTATTTTCTGGTAGTTTAAAACAAACAAATCACTTCTAAAATGACCCATACCATGTAATAAAATATTCTACTATTATTTTTATTAGAAGATGGTTTACAAATATACAATTTGTTCTATCAAACCTAACTGTTGAGTAAATTTATTACCAACAGATGAGGATTTAAAACCATTCTGGAACTTTAAATTGGAACCGTTTGCACTGCCACTCCGGGTTCGTCCCGGGAACGTCCCACAAAGGATCGAAGCTGAATGTATTCCGCTTCATTGTCCCGGGACCGTCGAGGGACAATTCACCCCATGATCAAATTTTTACACCGTTTACACTACAAATCTGTCCCGCAACGCTCAATTGTGGGACGATCACGCAATTGTGTTGGCAGTGTAAAAAGGGTATAAGACAAACAAATCCCTTCTAAAATTACTTCTACCATGTAATACAATATTCTTCTTTTACTCATATTTATTAGAACAGTGATTTACACAAACTATTTGTACCATTAACCTACTCTCAAGTAAATTTTTACCCATCCGATGAGGATGTTAAGCCATTCTGGAATTTGAAATTAGAATACACTGGCACTCCTGGTTCGTCCCACAAGCATCTAGAAAGGATCGAAACTGGATGCATTCCGCTTCACTATCCCAGAACAATTCAATCCGCAATCAAATTTTTACATCATTTACACTACTAATTGGTCCTGTAATTTTACATCCCAGGACGCTCAATTGCAGGAAAATCCCCAATTGTGTTGGCAGTGTAAAAGCAGTATGTAAGCTGAGACATGCATCTTGTGTCCACTGCACTCTATGTGATTATGCCAAAACTATTTAATTTGTGTAATTAGCGGATCACCAAACTCATCCAAATGATATCAAAATCTTTTCTTTAATGTTACTATATTTTATTTATTGGTTTTTATATTATGTTTGCAATGTAATATTTTGTTTAAATTATTTGATGATATTTAATTTAAATCTGGTATCACTTGTTTGATTCAGCTGCTATAATGGACAATCACAAATATACAGCAATATAAATGGCCTCCAACAATCACTGTAAATTGTGTCGTTAATAATCATCACAAATTCAACAGCATGAATACTGGGTATGGTTACAAAGCAGAATATTTTTTGTTAAATCCAAATTAAGTATGCAACTTGAGGCGGTGTGCTAATTTGTCTCATGCCTTGGAGTAAAAAAATATTGGCAGGTATATTATACAAAAGGGTGTGTATATATTTACGAGTATTTAGGTTTTGAACATAAATTACTATATAGATTCAAAAACGATATTAATAAGATGGTGAAGAAAAAAAAACAACAAGCACAGCTAAACTGGGTTAAAATAGTTCAGGTTTTCTTCACTAACGCAGGAATACAATAAATTACTGTAGTGGTTATTTCCGTTGGGCTTTAATTTTGGTAAATGGGAGTTGTACCAAAAAAAATATTTAACTCACAAAAATATTAAAATTTAATTATATACAATACAATTACAGTATTAATTTTCTTAAAACTCCAACTTTAATTGGAAAATGTAACAGAAAATATAAATTCAAACTCTGATCATTCAATGACCAGTTTAGCCTACCAAGCCTGTACTAATGGTCTAGCTGGGCAGCCTAGCATCAGCGATTTTTCCCCATAGTCTAACACTTGCATCAACATTTGTATCTGTTTCTGAACTCAAATGCCAAAAACAAAATTAGGGACAGGTATGGTTTTAAACATTTCACTTCTATATATCATGACATCCAAGAAAATTTCAACACAACAATGTCAAGACAAATTCTGTATACAAAAATAACCACTTAGGCTGGTGTTTCCAAAAGTTATTTTAAGATTAACCTTAGACTATCCAAAAAAATGCCTCCTTGGCAGAAACATTCTGGTTGATTTATATTCTTTTTACACTAGTAGAAAATGTTACAACTTTTAACCATCATTAACAAGTTGTAAGAAGTTGTTAAAAATAATAGTACTATCAATAAGTTTTCCATTGATGCCACCATTCATTCGTAAAAACCAGCCTGTGAAAAGTATATTATGCATGCATAACAACTCTGAAGATTTCAGAAAATAAGACAAGGATGATGATAAGGATTTGCTTTCAACCTTATCCAAACCTGGATATTAATATTTAGGATACAACTTGTTAAAAGTTGTTAATATTTGCAAAATAGCATCTGTGTGAAATGCTACGAGTTCAGGGTTTAGGCCTAAACTAAAATTAGTAACTTTTGAGAATACCACTTTCAGTTAGAAATTTAGTCCTGAACTAGGTTAATCCACTTTTGAGAATACCAGCCTTATACAATAGACTTCACAAACACATTGAAATTAAAAATCTAATAAGAAAATTTTAATATAAAATACAAATGTAATGTTAATTGACAATAAAAAAAAACAACTATAAATAATCTAATCAAAAAAGGGATGAAAAACTAAACAAATAATATATTTCTAAAACCGACACAAATGATATTGCCAATACTATATAAACTTTGGATAAATATTAAATATAAATTTACATATAATGTAAAAACATACTGAGAAACAGGGATGTTCAAAAGGAACTTTTCCTTCGATTCCGTGGAAGATGATGTCGGCTGTAACGATGAGGTTCTTTGATGTCTGGCAGCAAGCAAGAAAAATGATAAGTCTGAAAAATTATTTCTTACTATTATTTTTTCAATGCACCTTCTATCAAGAGACAAACCCAGGGCTGAGTTGTGGGGAGGAGGTCTATGGCCACTGGATTTTGGCAAGCAAAAAAAAAAATATGCCCTAGTTTATTCCGGGTGTCAAATGTTATATTTTAGGTTAGGTCTGCAAAATGTGGTGCATACTGTAGTTGTTTTCAATGGATTTTGGTTCTGGCATAATTCAAGGAACACATTACCATCACTAAAATAAAAATCCAGTAATAATATTTAATGTACTATAGATGGATGTTTTTTATACCAAAGTTTCCAGGGTAAAGGAATATATTCCTGTAAACATATATGAGGGTTCATTGATGAAAACCTTACATGGGTACATCATGCAGACCATATAAAGCCTGTTTTGCCAGGCTTGTATTATCTAAAAAAGAGAATGCACTAGTCTCTCAACAAATTCAATGTAATATATACAGTATATAAGACAATAATAGCTTATATTTATTTGTTTATTAAAAATTTCGACAAACACTGTCCAAGAAGAAACCATGGGCCAATGGCCTAACATAAAAGTTGGTACATCTTGATATAAAAATAAAGCATATAATATAGTTATAAAACATTAAAATACAGTATCAAATACCGTATTGTTCCTAATAAACGCCCCGGCCCTAATAAACGCCCCCCTAGATTTTTTCAAAAGTGTTCAGGCCTGGCCAAGGTAGGCCTACCTACCGTAAACTGTAGTAGGCCGCTTAAACCAGCCTGGGCTGGCCTTCCTAAGTCTTATGACTTAGACCGCGTAGCCTAGGCCTAAGAAAGCCTGTAGCTTTCACAAGGTTGCATGATTAAAACATACTACGTATAATAGCCTATATACAGTATTAGTCGATGCCAAACCTAGGCAGCGGAAAGGCAGCATAAAATTTAATTTGACTACA
>JAOTQE010122227.1:0-12565 GCA_025631205.1 Nesometra sesokonis
ACAAGTTAAGATCTTGGTCACGCTTTTAAAGGATCTTGAATCAGAATCTTACCAGGAATTTTAGCTAGTAAAAATTTAACAAGAAGTATACGAGTTAGTCGTGCATGAATTTAACTTAAATTCACACACGACTAACTCGTTTTATTCTTATTTGTACGTGTAGCCTAAGCCTACTCTTGATACAGTGTCCAATGGTAAACGAAATGAGGCCTACGTCAGCGGCCCTATAAAGCTGATATTTTAGTTGCTTGCCTGGAAAAGTGATAAAGGATGAAGTCTATGTGTTATTTTTCTGTTCAGGAATAGAGTACTGTAAAATAAAGCGCTTCATTTTAATTAAAATACAACTAATCCCTTTAAAACTAAAAAATCAAAATAAAAAGGTATACATCTCTTTTTCCAAATAATAAAAAAATAAGTACCGTAGAAGTGACCGAGGGATGGTAAATATTTTTATTTGTAATGAACATTGTAGTTTTGTAGTGCATGTTATTACTACGTACCCAATGTGTAAATAATAAATTGTATTCGATTATTTCCAGTTAAAGTACAATTTAATTTTTAAGGTTAAGTGCTACGTTTTGTATTAGTTATAAATCAATAGATGGCGCTATTCAAGAAAACTTTAATTTCAGCATTAACTAAATGTTAGAAGCTGCGTCAACACTATGTATTCACTCTATATTAACATTATTTCTAGGCTTGAATTTACGTTGTATTATTTGACTCTGTTTTTATACTTTTCTTGTCTTGTAATATAAAATTTGACGCTTCTCGATGATTCTTTCCGTCTTTATAATTGTTTTTTTTTTACTTTATATCATTTAAACACTTGCCGATTGTAATATCCATCTAACAATCCTCTATCTTTCTGTCGATTTAGCTCCGTACAAAATGTACAGTACAATATGAATTCGATCTGTTACCTTTTACTACCGTTTACGTGTAAACTTCAATGCTGTTCCTGCATTTTCAATTTCAAGACAAAGTAATCGTAAACGATTACACGCTCGCCTATGTTTTGAAGGAGGTTATGCTTTTCCCTCTTTGTGTGTTAGTTTGTGTTCATTTGTAAACAGCCTAAAGCCATAGTTGTCACTCTTTTCCTACTTTCACTGTGATATCTACTCATGGTCAGGCCAGGGAGGTATCAGGCACACAGAATAAATATACTACATAATCTATTCAGGGTCAAGAATGGTTATGTTTGGAATTTTAATGGCAAAAGATAACAGATAGTACCAGAGTATATCAGTAACTGTCAGGCCTGTTTAGTTAGTATCTACTGTATTTTTTTGTCACTTACGAGAGGGCAGTAGACACAAAATCAAATAGATTAGGATCTTTAATTCATGTGGTAAGGCGGACCAGCACCAAACCTCGGGAGGACCTAGATATGGTTGGTTGTGACATTGTTTGAAATTTTGAAGTAAATCGGCCCAATAAATTTTGAGATATGGATGCAGACAGGCACACACAGACAGAAAGACAGACGCAGCTCATTGCAATACCATCTAATCACTTCAGTGGGGCGAGGGTGATAATGTTGCAACGTCGATGTCGAGGCTTCCGCAATGAAACTATGAATGAAAGTACAGTGTGTGTACTGTGAGGATAGACACAAAATCACTTTAAATGTACCAATATTGTGATATCATAATTTTGTATTTGTTTAATTCACAGGTAAACAGTTTTGTAGTGGCTTTCCATGATGCTGTGGTTTTGTATGCCATCGCACTAAACGAAACTCTAAGTGCAGGTGGCAAGGCAACAGATGGGGAAGAGATCACAAGACGAATGTGGAACAGGACATTTGAAGGTAAGCATAATTTTTTTTTTTCAATTGTATTATTAATTTTAATTATTTTGACCACACTGTAGTCACACAAATTAAATTGTTTTTTTTTTCATTGAATTTATATATTTAATTACATTTACAACAATGGAGTCATTGTTTAAATTTTAGGATGGAAGATTATGCCTACCGTATAATTTATTTTAGTAAAATACAATTTACGTGTGGCTTACCAGTTACCAATTATATATAGGCCTAAGCCTAAACAATAGTTTACTGTGGTTTAATTAAACATGCATAACATCGGTCAAATATTAGAGCTGTACCTTGGTAGTTAGCATGCTTGTCTTCCAATCCCGAGATCCTGGGTTCGAACCTGGCTGATGAACGCTAGGTTGGTTTCCACGACTTAACAACGCCACTCCCCACGCCTCATATTAAGACTTGGTTTAGAAAGCATGGCGTAGATCCCATCCTGTGAGTGGCGAGTAAACTTACTGTTGGATGTGACACGAAATTGAAAAAAACAAACATTGCCTTTTTGCTATCGGTAATTTATCAGGATATTTTTTATACTTTGACGGGAGTGTGCCGTCACACCAAATTTGAGACGATATTTGGATTATCGATTCGCGTCCAGACGCAGCTCTAGACCTATTCATCCCTGATTCAATTGGTTTTTATTTCGGATCGATTATTAATGGGATGGGACGCGAATTCTCCCTATCAATAAATCTAGTATCAGTACGAATTTACAACCAAGATTGTACATTGTTAGTAAAATAATTCTAACCCGTTCAACGTCAGGTTAGAATTTGACACGACAAGTTATCATAACTCGATTCGATATAGGCTTGCAGCTCCGATCTTGAGAGCCTTTTAATCTTTTTCAAATCGTTCATCAATTCGGAGTGCAGGATTACTTAATTAATCAACCGGACCCCATTTAGCGCCCTCACTCTTGAATTTGCATTGAAAGTTGTTTAAAATCTGTATTTGCTTTTAAAACTTGTGTTTTGTTGACCGTTAGTTACTCCGGTCGTTATTGCATCAAAATTGTAATATTAGTCAAGTCGAACAAGGGAATCCATTCCCGGCTATAAAATAATCACAGTTTTGTTTTATAACTATCGACCTCCCTCACCACTACTGTACCTATTTGCTTTTAAATCTGTATTGGATTGTAAAACTTAGTTATTTTGTCAACCGATAGTTAGTTTAGTCGGTAAAACATTAAACTTGTAACATTAGATCATTAATTTTGAATCTAGACAAAAATTCTTTTGCTCTCCACTATTTCCAAAATTGCCCGTACCATTGACCACCCTTTGCACTCCTGTCTCCCCAACGTCACGCCTGTTCTTCTGTCCTTCGTGGCCATCGCAGTTTGACCTTTCTCCCTATCCCTGTTCGCACTACCCCTTTTAAATCCTCCTTTTTACCCTATGCCCTTAAACTATCTTATGACCTTGCTCTTGACCCTTCTGAAATTTCCGTTAAAGACATATATATAACTTGCTCCCTTTTATCATTAACACCCCCACCCCCGCCTTCTCATTTACAATTACACTGTATATATTTATTTTTATGTACAATTACACTGTATATTATTTATGTTAAGTATTGTCTTGTGTACTGTTGTAATTTTAAGCGGATAATAGCCCATAGCTTCAGTAGCAATACAAATCTTGAATCTTGAACCTGAGAGTTCAGTCAATCGAACACACTCACTGTTCAGTCTATCATCAATTAACACTTACGAATTAGTAATAATAAGAGTAATTCTAGGATTCCTAGCCGAAGCCAACACGAGTTATAAGTATATTGTGGAAGACGTCAACATTCACTATTGAGGGGGTAAATCTTCTTCAGTTTTTATATATATCTAGATATATGGGACAACAGAAAAAACAAATTACTAAAGTAAATATTCATCTGCAGTTGCAGCGCGTTATACATCACCGTACCAGACAAACGTATCATAATAATTACCGGAGCTGCCAGGCCTCATGTCTTCAGGCAAACAGTCAATCCATTTTCTAATTGTATAAAGACAATTATTTTTTTTAATGTATTGGTTTAATTTCTTTTTTTTTAATTGTATTTTGCAACAAAATAATAATTTAGCTTACGCTTCATTCACCAATACACAAATGAATTATAATTTAGAACATTGCTTAACAGTTGCCTTGTCGCTATCGGAAATGTAACATCAAACTCCGTTATTACTTGTCAACGCTTGATTCTCATCAGCGGGTCCGAATTAATCAATTTCTCATTTTTCCGGAATTTTATGATTAGGTCATCGCTGAAAATTCATGGTGTGATGCAAAAAGTAGGTCTAAAGTTGAAATTAAAAAGCAGAACAGTGGGTACGGTATTCGCCCCAGAAGAGATAGGCGTAGCCTAAATCTTGCCTAAACTGTTGGAGCTGATCTTTTTATCGAACCGCACACGTTGGTCTTCGGTTCCCAAATTCATTTCTATCCTTAGTGTTTTGATTGGATAGTAAAGGTTCCATATTGGAAGAGATATCGATACAGGTCGTTTGTACCAGTTTATAGAGAAAGCAATGTAGGTCTGTTTTTCGGATTTATCAACTTCTACGTATTTGTTTTAATTATAAAATTAAAAGTTTTAGATATAGACGGACGTTGATGGCGCTCTCGAATTAATTTGAACAATGTAATCACAGACAAGTATTAACTGTAGATGCGGTGGTATTAAAAAAAACTCATGCAACTGTTTATCTCTTTGCATTTCTCTATCAGTATCGCTAAATAGCAAATCAAACCTCTGTGTATTCCCACAATGATCGTAACCAGTGAATTATAGTGAAATTGATAAACAAGTCACGGGTTGATTTAAAACGTGTTTTTTTTTTTATTTTGCTACGGTCAGTAATCTTGTTGAATAATTTCCGGAGGCTTATGTCTTTACCAGATGATACACATTTTTTTGAATGAACCATTAAATTTTTCCCCAGAAGCTCAAGTGTTCTCTTTTTTACCAATTTCAGACTCAATGTGTTCTTATTTTGTTTTTATTCTATATACTTTTCAAAGATTTAAAATACTAGGCCTTCTGTATTGTACAAATAGGCCTACACTGTGTTGTATATGGTCTTGTGATCGGCTAGTGCGAAGGACCTCATGAATTTCAGCAAAAGTTTGGCTGGATATTTTGTGTCGTTTCCTGATGGAACTTCTCATTACATTACATCTCATGACATTAATGAAGTTGAGATGAACTTTGTTTTATTTTTAAAGCTCCTTTTAATAACAAAATCCCTCATTTTTTTCATATATGGTTCTTATTGTTTTAGTAGTTTCAGCCTCATTGTTTCAGCCTCATTGTTTCAGCCTCATTGTTTCAGCCTCATTGTTTCAGCCTCATTGTTTCAGCCTCATTGTTTCAGCCTCATTGTTTTTATAAAGTGTGGTCTTATTTTATTTTTTAATGCGTATCGTCACACACTTTTTCACTAATAGTGGTTAAAAACTAATTCAGTTTTGGTTATTTCCTGTTTTGCATTAGAACGTAAACTAACATTATCAATCGTATGATTTTAATGATCGCCAGCATTATTGATAGTCAAATTAAATGTGCTGCTAACGCTTTCTAATTCTGTACTGTCATACATTCCTTTGAAAGACAAACCTTGAAGAATAGTTTGCCCCAATGTTCGAATGTTTTAAAAAATGATGCGTGGGTAGACAGACCTGTCAATGGAGTAACTGAGACCTACTGAGAAACTGCCAGTTAAATTTTAAATCAACTAAAGAAACTAGTAAAACTATCATATTAAACATGAAAACCGACCAAGAAAGTATTGGCTGACCATCTAATCAACGGGATGACCGAAAGGCATAGACATGACTAAGGTTGTGTTTCCGCAGCACTTTCAGGTTATCCATAGATATATTATTTACGGCTAGATGGTAATCTTAACACTGTAAAATGGCAGTCCCATATAGGCGCCTACTATTTTGATTTCGTCAGACTACGTCAAAAACATGTAAGTCAAATAATCATAACTGTTTTATAATTAGAGATTTTCCAATTTTCCGACAACTTGGTGGTTTTGCCATGCCTTGCCTCATATTTAAAAATAAATATTTAATATAATATTTAATACCTTATTAAATGAAGTACGCAATTATAAAATGAACTCGGGAATTTTTATAATGTACAAATTAGTGTCAACATGATCACGTTAACAGAGTTGTAAATTCTTGTAAGCTGTTCCATAAATTGAAAAAAGGTAGGAAAAGGAATCAGATAACGGACAAAATGACAAAATTCAGAGAATATTTAGTTCCGGCTCAGGTTGTTAAAATGTTCGATTTCCTTTGAAGTGTTTTTCTTTTTCAGAAGAGATAGACATACTAGGCGATCGCTTATTATTTCTATCTTAGATAACATTTTAAACTTGTATTAAATTTGCCATTAAGGTTAATGCAAGAGAATATAGTTTAGTGAGCCTGTGGGTACGGTACTGGTACAATTGTTCATGGGAAGACGCTAATAGGGCGTGACCCGTGCCACAAAAAACAAGCCTTAACAACAAAAAAACAAGAAAAAAAATTCTTAAATAGGCCTACAAACAATCTTAACAAATGCATGGCCTATATTTTCAATTTAATTCAATTCAGTTCAATGGTCCAACTTATTAAAATATTTAAAATAATATTTATTACCTTATCAAATGCAGTACATAATACTAGAGTCAAAATACACTCGGGAATTCTTATGTACAAATTAGTGTCAAAATGATCACAAAAACAAAGTTGTAAATTAAATTTTTGTAAGGTGTTCCATAAATTGAAAAACAAAATGTAGGAAAAGGAGTAAAATAACGGAGAAAATAACAGATTTCCGAGAATATTATTTCCGGCGTAGGTTATTGGAAAGTTACTGATATGTACGGTGTGGTTAACTTAAAAATTTTGTTTTAAAACTGTCCTTTTCGTTTAAAGAAAAATGTGTTTATTACATAGCTAGGCTTAGGTCTAGGCTACGTTTAAAAAATGTCCTTCTTAGCAAAAAATCTTAACAGCAATTCTTGTATCTTTATAAGTACAGATCTTTATTAGTAACTCTTCATAGTCAAGAGTTGTCAATTCTGCGAAACACCGATTTTTAAAGATGTATAGTCACTCAAAAATGACCAAAAAGTCATAAACATTAATTTATAAATTAACGTGCTCATATTAAAGTAACTCAATGTTATGAACTTGAGAATATAAATCACTGTATTTAAAAACTATTTACTACGATTTTTACACTGAAAATTGCTAAAATTGTAGAGGCTTCCAGCCTTTCTATGGATTTTTGCTAATTTTAAGCATTATTATATTGCAAAGTAGGGGTAGATATCGTTTTAATTTTCTAATTTTGGGTGGAATGATTATAATTTATATATTTCTTCAAAATAAGCAAGTAATTTTCAAAATCAATTTTTTTGTCATTTTGAGGTGACAATACATCTTTAAACCCCTGTTTAATGGGTGGTTTTTGCGTTCGCCATTGTTGAGGTTACAATTTGCTGAGTACGAACATCCGGTGTCTCATGGTGAGTGTTTTGGGGTGGGAGCAGTGGATAATACTCGCGCGCGGTTCAGTGCATACTCTTGTACCGGTTAAAACAGCATAATTGAATAATAATATCTAATATCATTTGATATTGCTATTAAAATTTAATGTTTTCCATTAGTGCACAAATATCCTCTTAGAACGTGAATTGTAAATTCAAATTTGTTAATCCTACTTGGAATTATGAATACTTATTAATATTTGAGTGTAAGCTTATATCTTGGATATTATGATTATATTTCCATTAGTTTCTGCAGGTTTTAAATACAATTAAACAGTGTTTTTTTTATTTTATTTCGGGCATATGCTTGATTATTAATTTACATAATTGAATGAACATATTGTAATTGATTTCGATTTAAATAAAGGTCTTTAAAATAGCCATGGTCTTTAGAAGCTGAGTAGTTATCTGAGATTAGAAGTAATTTTGAAATAATCTTCCGTAGTACCGCAAGTTATTAATTGGAGATTCTTGCAATTGTCGAAATATTGAATCCCAACACCATTGGCGTATATATTTCAATGCTTGGAGTATAGACAGGGCTCGATTTTTTACTAGCCCAGTGTACAATGGCTAGTGAAAAATGCACTGGGCTAGTAAATTTTCACTTTTACTAGCTGGGTTGGCTAGTGAATACAAGTGTCAAGCAGTCACTTTTACACATTGTAGATTAAGTTGTCACAGACATGGACTATTTGAATTGCTTGTGGGTCAGTGAAATGTAAAGTCAACTTTCCCTGTGGACTAGTTAAAACAAAAACAAAAGAGAAAATCAATGCGTTTCATGCATAACTTCAAGAAAGAATTTGCAAATAATACCAGTGAATCTCAATAAAAAGGACAAATTCAATTACGTCACAAATGAAACGCACGTACCAGTTTTAGAGAGAACGGCAAATTCATTATTAACGCGTTCTCTGGGTGGTTATCTGTCGAAATGACGACGCGGTGAGGTGGGACGGGGAGGTCAGTCAATTATGAAGATCGTTGTACTGTATTCCACGTCTCGAATATAAAGCCGTTTCGATTTTACGAGCCGCGATCTTATCTCTCCATAGAGGTATAAAGCCTCGTTTCTTGCACAATCAATAAAAATAAAGATAATGCTATACCTTTTTTCTAGATGAAATCTAGAAAATTGATAACATTTATTTTTGAAATCAGCGTAATTCAAATATGTTAAAAATGTGAAGTTTACACTTCCCCAAAAAAACCCAACGAAAGTACACTTGTAACCAGATTAAAATTATAATTGTATGCTTATTATTTACAGACTTGTGGCAACAAAACAATCTTTAACTTGGCCCTAAATTAAATACGTAGTCTAAATTGAATTTATGACTCAAAACAAGTTCAAAACCCTCTCAATTTCATCCTAATAATGCTCAACGCGACCGCGTACTCGTGGCAACGCCAAATCGGCTGAAGCCCGTCGCACCGTGGAGGGACCGAATGAACAGTCATTGCTTCCGCATGCGCACTATGGCTTCACGCTCTGCTGCACGTCCTACAGTCCCGCATCGTGTGTTTCGAAAGCTGGTATAGTGACGAGAGTCAGACGTCGTCACGTAGCAGTTCACGTAGTCGACGAGCAAATCGAAAAGTCCCTATTAGTAGAGCATCTAGTGCCATGGGGCCCGCGTTTTATTACCAAAGTTATTACCAAAGCATGACACTTTTCACGAAGCATATCTGATGTGTAGATTCAAAATATATTTTCCAAAAATTCTAATGTCCGCTTTTGCTGTCATCTTTGAAATGGCTGTCATAAACGAAAGCTGGAACTTATAGCTCATCACTAACCGTTGAGACCAGATTTTTGTCTCAAAATGTTTTTAACGTATACCTTTTTATTTGTCCTAAATAAAACATTTTGTCCAAAAATAACCGGAAATGACGATTGTTGCATTTTTAAAAAATAACCTGTTTATCAATATTCCAATAACTACTGGTCGTAGAGATTTAATTTTATGGCATATTTACCAGCACATGTACATGTGTATTTGCCGTGCACAACTTGGACATTTCTGTTGATTTCACTGCTGGACTAGACTTTTCGTTTCTAGTTATTCATTTCCTTTTATTTTTTAATCCAATATATACTAATAATACATGTATATCACCAATGTTTTACTTTTACTTTTATATCACTTGTATATAAACATTGTTTCAATTTTTAATATCAACCAATAATTGTCGGTTATTGAAAGTATGTGATAATACATTTACTTAATCCTAGAGCGAAGTTGTTTAGCATGGCTGAATAGATACCGAATACTGAACACTATTTTAGATGCATTTTCACTCTTTGCAGAAGTTCAAACATTTCATAAATATTGTTACAGAAACCTCTGGCTTATTGTAACCTTCTCGTACAAACGTGATATGAATTACTACAATACATGTCAACAATATAGCCATTTAGAAGTTTAAGATCTGGTATTTCAAGATCGAATATCGATTTATGAGAAATCTTGAGTATATGTTTTTGATCTTTCACAGCGCCTTTTTATAACCGTGTTGGTAATAAAATTGAAAAAAAAGCATTCTATCAACCAAATTAGCAATGGTATTCTGCATTTATACTTTAAAAAGCATTAAACAAAACGTTTAACTGTGGTTTAATAAAGGTTCTCTACTTATTGATCATTTGAAGAAGACAATCGGAAATTATACTCCTACTTTTTAACTTGTTTTCTATTTTGCATAAAATCCAATCTAAAAAAACAAACCTGCTAGTAAATTTTTGTCTGTACGATCTTGTGTTCGACTATTAAATGTTTATATAAAGACTTAATGATCTCAAGCGATTCATCTCACGTCATTATGGGAGCTTTTACATCTCTCGGCGTCTTTATTTTCTCTTGCAATCCTACGTTTAATAGATTAAAACGCCGTTACCCTATTCAGGCAGATAGTTTTTTTTATTTTGTTCTGTCTGCAGTATGCAATTGTTTCTATGAAATGTAGATTGGAAATAGAAAATATGATATTATTATCCATCATTAGAATACTATTGGGTTTTAATATCCGGTCTATTGATGTGTATTTGAAAAATGATCGTAGTTGCAAATCAATCTAATGGAGATATCCTATGGTTTTCTGGACCAAATACTTTACCAATCAACTGTCCGGAATTTTACCATTCAGTTTTAGTATTTGAAGATTTAGAAGACAGCGGAAGCAAAATGTCAAAAACCCCCGGCTACGTAGACCTATTTATTATAATACAATTCGAAGACCATATATCCAGAATCTAAGCATAAATAATTTTCAAAAATGAAGGACTTTTTTGCGGGTTTTGTCATTTTTGAAATAGACTTTCTCCATGTTCAAACTAACTGAGAAATTCCAAAGCTATAGAATCAATAACCTGATAAATGAAGTTTATTAGGTTGTTGGAATATTGAATAAGAATATAGATGGAATTGGTGAACATGATTAATCGTCGAAATTGTAATTTTATGAACACCAATTCCAGATACAACATTACCATTATGCAAATGTATTCAGATTGTTAACTGTTCGCTCTATTTTTTTGCACGTCGCAATGAAAATCTTAGTAGTCATTAACGGGATTGGAGTCGTTATTTTATCAATGTTCGGTGTAACGATAATAACAAGATACGGTACGGCCTATTAAAGTGTAATTCATTTAAACTGATGGGTGCAGATAATTTAAACATTCCCTGTAGGCCTACTACCTTGCAAAAACGAGGCAATATGTGAAAGTTATTCCAGTCGAAACCAAACGCCTTTACATTATCTTTAGAGGTATTCTTAATATTGATCATAGCAGATAATATACATTTTAGGAGTGATCGTGGCCGAGTGGGCAATTCACTGGCATAACTATCAGAGCCATGCAGGCATGCCATTTCTTCGTGAGAAGTTTGTCTACGATTCTGAATCTGACAAATTCACAACCCAATGTCTTAAAAATAATTCCATCAATAGGATATTTATAATAATATTGAATGGCTTTGATGGGGATACCGAAAAGTATTGTTCGGGATGTGGCAAAATATTAAACGAGTCGAAGACGAGTTCAATATTTTGCCACAACGAGTACAATATTTTTCAGTCCCCCGAAAATAGGCATTCAATATTATAATTATTATTCAATAAAAGCTTGTAAGTACCGATTTGTCAGGGCTTAGCTTAAGCCTGTCGCCGGCGACCAGGCCCTCTCCTGGACTAAGTCTAGCTACCATAGGTCTTCAAAATGACAATTCATGTCATTCCCTCGTATATATTTGTAAAAACACATTAACACTTAATGGTTTTACAGCCTGATAATTCAAAGAATAATTTTATCAAGTTTAATCAAAGAATTCATAATATAGAAAATTAACATCATATACATTTTAAGTAAATTCCGTTTAGGCCTACTATATATTGAAGGCACAACAAATATTATGTGCATTGTGTTTTTGTAATGAAGTAGAAGACGAGCACCATTTTGTGTTAATTTGCCTTTTTTGTAGTGAAATAAGAGAAATGTGTCTTTTTTAAATAATCCAAATGAAAATAATTTTATACGTTTAATTTCCTCAACAATTGTAGAACACGTTTATGTATGTATCTCGTCTATAACAAACTTTTAATAATTATTACATCCGACTTTGTTTTATATTTGTTTATAGGCCTATCTTTTGGCCACTGGAAGAAGAATGCCTTAAAAAGTATCTAACAACAATAACTCTTTTTAATTTTTGTATCATTTTTCGTGACGACATCAACAATATAAACTGTTATGTAGGCCTAATGTTCTTTATATATTTTCTGTATTTAGGAATCGCTGGAACAGTAAGCATTGACGCTAATGGCGACAGGGAAGCTGATTATTCTCTTCTTGACATGACTGATGAACAGAATGGCGAATTTACGGTAGGACTGTTAAATAAATATGATTATATTTTCCTGAAATTGCATGTTAGTAAATGTTTACAAAATACCGCCAGCATTTAATTTTGTAACGGTCTATTACAATGACTGAATTCATTCCATTTACCAACTTTGGCCTACGAGAGGGCTTCTCTAGATTTAAGCGTGATTCAGTCAGGTAATAAATGTAAACTTTCGTTACATAGTTTTGTTTTTTTTTTTTTGTTGGGAGACGATTATAAAAGCCATGCAAATGTCTGAAAATCTGCAAACATTAGCATCAGCTG
>JAOTQE010122238.1:0-12565 GCA_025631205.1 Nesometra sesokonis
TGTCCGCTTACGGGAGGTACCAAATGCACTGATTAGATAGGAAGAACAAACGGGTCTTTGAATTAGTGTCCGTTAGGAGAGGTGTCCGCTTACGGGAGGTGTCCGCACAGGGAGGTTCAACTGTAACGTTTTCCAAATTTTGGATACGCCCCTGTGTGTCTTTCTTTCCACGGCAATACTGCAATGGCCAGTAGAAGGTCAAATTATGTTTATTTGTTTCTGAAATTGTTTTTAAATAATAATATGAGCAATTTAATTTCGAAATTACATTGGCAATGCATCATTAAAACAGGGCGAAGAAACTATTCATGATATAAATAACAAAAATCTAAACAATTGTTCCGTAGTTGCCGTTAATTATGAAATACTTCAATTATATGGCTTTGTTGAGAAAATTAAGAATATATTAATTATGACTATTGTAGTTTATAGTTCGTTAACTTCAGGCAACGTGATTTTAAAAGAGTGACAGGGAATTTTGTACAGTTTAATACGAAAATAACATCGTCATCGTCATCATCATCGAAATTGTCATCGTCGTCGTCAACAACAACAACAACAACAACAACAACAACAACAACGACATCATCATCATCATCATCATCATCATCATTAGCAAAAACAGTTCAATGTACATAACATTTCAACATTTAAATAGCAATATGTAGGTAGCTTTTGTTTAATAAATACGGGTATCATTTAAATGTATCCGCTATTAACAGACTATTAGGGCCGTTGCAATCAATGGGTTAAATAGTAAGAACATTATTGAAGGCAGTAAAAGAGGAAATATATCGAATGATTGACAGTCAAACACCGCAAAGAATATACTGCCGATAATATTCTATTTTCTAATTGTTGGTTTGACTTTCTCATGTCTGAACATATGAATACATAGCAGACAGTCCAATCCTTGATATAAGGACAACATATGGAAGTCCACGATGAACAATAGATTGTCTTGAATAGCTAGAGTTAAGTCATAGCATGAAGAGGCGTCTAGTGACTGTCTGCAGCCTAATTTGTCCTCATTACTTATGCATTGAGGTCCATCGATCGCAAGGGTAGAGTGACGGACCGTTTAGTATATAAATATAAATGAATGACGTTTTGTCATTGTGTTATTTTACTAAACTTTAACCACTTACACGAAGTCTAAATACTGCTACAAAAAAGACGATTCAAGACAAAATGTTCAATTAAATTTTATCAAATATGAATTTGTCAATAGAATAATTTTGGAAAAGAATATGGCACACAATAAATTGCAAAATTAAGTAAAAAAAAAAAACAAAAAAAAAAACACAAAACACAAAACAAAACCGAAAATAAATGTACGTTTATATTGGTACAGTTGATGCAGAAGGAAAAATTTATTATAACTCCATGTGAAACAATGTCCTGATGTCCATGAATTTGGGTCCAATGGTCGCATATTTTTGTTTTAACAAAATATTATAATTTATGCAAAATCTAAATACAATATTATAAATATAAAGTTGCTGAGCCAGTTAAAAAACAATATTTACCAAATAACATCGAATGTTCTGGTCATAGTCTTGATATTTTTAACTCAATGTTAATTTTTGCTTTAATGCGTTTTTTTAATGAAACCCGGTATGTTAAGGTTAATTAAGTATTAAATCTCATTAAGTCTCAGTCATGTTAATGATACACACAAACTTCCACACCCACACACAAATAAACATTTTTTCATCAAGATACGTAATTACAAAAGAATATTATGAGTTTAGGCCTATACTGAGTTTTAAGGAACAATTGAGGAAAAAATGAAGCAGCGGAAAGATGGTATACTATTAAATATATTACTTCTCTTATGATTCGTGTTTGAAACATCGAACTAAAATGCGGGAGAACAAGTTGTTTTATATCAGACATACCGTACCAATTAACTTCGATACTGATACGTCTTAAAAGTTTAAATGATCATGAACTATAGATGGCGTCCTACAAACCAACTTTGTAAACAAAGTTGAGACTTTTCAACGGTGATTGACAACTAGGATATATAACTGATATAAGTGATTGGATTGACACAGCTTTTAGGTTAACTACCATATTTTAAACTGGCTATTTATATTAAGTCCCTGTCTATTGTATTATTAAGTATGGTGGTCAAAGGATTTGTAAGTGCCCGAAACGGATTAACGGAATAGGCCTATATAATACCACGAGGTTCGTTTTTGTTATTGTTTATAAATGTGTAAATTTTCAAAATTATTACTCTAATAATTAGTAATTAACATTAATAACAAATAAATATTATTCAGTATTTATTTGTTCATAATTTAATTTATAAAAATCATATCCATAGCATAATACGCTTCGCAATTTGATGTAACCAAAGGGTACTGGGTGAGGAACTGAGGATTTCATGCTTCCAACAAGACACTACTCATAGAAGCCTATATGAAGAGAGAATCTACTTTGGTTGTATAGGTCGCCTAGACGACTCTAACTTCGACTTCAAACATTATATAAGATTAGAAAAATTAAAAAGATGTGGACTATGTAGGCCCTACATATTAAAGATATATATATATTTGTTTGTATAATGTTAAATGTTAGTACTGAATTTGTTTAACTAAAACGTTGTTTAAAAGTGCTATTAATAATATATATAAGAAAGTGATTAGAACGAATTAAAATTGGAGGAATAACGGGACAGAAATTTTGGACCGGCTGAAACTTTTTCCTGAAAATAAACATAAGGTATGTTTTTATGTTTGTATACATAAATCATATTATTGGTTTATACTTGTAACTAGCTTCTATCTACTTAATATGTATTTAATAATTTAATATTTGTATATTTAATGATAGAAAATAAATTGAATCACATTTAAAAGTCACATAATAATGATCATACTTCTCTAGCATTGTATACCTCCAAGTCCAAAGCGTGAGACAAACCAACTCTTGCCGCCAGGTGGCATACCGTATATGATTTTTAAAAAGAAATGAAAAACAAAAAGTTTATATACACCAAATTTTACGTTTTTAGACACTATTTAGAAGTCTCAATGTTGTGTTGAAGGATTTTCATACAAAAAAGACACTGTTTTCCAGTTTGTTTATGTCATAATTATCAATAAATATTGGCTCTATTAGTCATTAAAACATCGTCTAATGCTTGTTATCGTTCTAATGGGTATAACATTGCTATAATCATACAGAAGTTACTACTACTTTTTCCAAACTTACAAGAGTAACAATTATTATTACTGCATTTAGCATCACTTAAAGATGTGTTGTCACCTGAAAAAAATGACAAAAACAATTTTTTTGAAACTAACTTGCTTAATTTGATAAAATATACATAACAGCCTTTATTTTGGTCATTTTTTGATTTTAAAAATATTATTAAACACATTTTAAATAAACTAATTTCAATTCAACTTTTATGCTAATTTCATGAACAAATTAAATCCAACTTACTGATGACTTTTTTGTCATTTTCGAGTGAAAATGCATCTTGAAAGATGTTCTGTCACATGGAAATGACTGAACATTAATTAACATTGGTTTTGTTATTAACTTTTTTATATTAAATTAACATAAAAATTAAGAACTCGAAAATAGAAATTGGTGCACCAGGGAAAATATTGTTAAATGAGATTTGTACACGGATACGTCACAAATTTGTGAACAACACGGTTGAATACAATATACCTCTGTTCTGTCACAGTTGTTCAGTATTTTAGAACGACCATCAACGATTTGTAGGTGGAAAAATTGATATATTTTGCAAACACATTTAATAACTGAAAAAATGCAAGTGTGACGTATCCGTTTTCGTTATTATATTTCGTATTTGCGAAATTTCCCTTTTATTTAACCTGTTCGTTGCAAATTATGAGTAATTATTTCTAATACTCTAATTTCTAACGTCATGGTAACATCGTTAATATATTTCTTCATTCAATCATGTTCATTCATTCTTCGGTATCTTAGAATATAGACTACAAATATTATATCTATTGAAGCCAAAGATGCTGAATTGCAGATAGGATTTTGTTAAAATACGAAATATATACAACATAAAAAATACATATCCAAAATATTAATATTACACACTAACAAAGGCAGAGAAAGAAAAACTGCAAACTTGGATGCCTGGATCGGACACAAAAATGCAATTCGGCAAAGATGCCCCGTGTGCCGAAAAAAAAGGTTCGTTATTAAGATTCCTATATTCTGTTAAAATACGGTAGTGGACCATATTTAAATCGATTTGATTTGCAGTTTAAGTATTTAAATTTATTTTTACTTAGATTGATGACGTGTTATGTGATATTTGAAAGCACTTGTTAAATCTGGTAGAACTGAAGTTTTAGTAGCAAAATAAAGAAGTTATTTCAAAACAGTTTTTCACTATAGCCCATACATCTTTAACTTACCAAAGTTATTAGTGTCAAAACCACTACGCACCACCACAACACCCACTACTACTACTACTAATAATAATCATAATCAAAATTATTATTACTACCTACTTCTAGCATTGATATACTTAACTCAACGGTCATTACCACACTTAACGTCAATTAACCTTTGGAGCAACGTTTGGAATATGTGACCATTGTTTCAATCACGTGGCATTTGGCAAACTAAAGAAAAGTCACAAAAGAACGCAGTTTATGTGTCAGACGTATGTAAGCTTACAACAAGTTCAAAAGAATTATCAATTTATGTTGAACTGGGGTTACATTACTAAAAATGAACTGGTGTTAACATGCAATCCATATTTAAATTTACTATTATTACAACTTAACTGGATTGGAAATGTTATTAGAAAAGACAATGAGGATCAAAATAAAATTCTTACATTTTATATACACATCATAAACAACGAGGTCCTAGATCGGTACTAGATGGAGTTGTACAGAAAAGCCAGCTCGCTAAAGGAAACTTCATTAGGACTTGTTTCAACCGAGGCTTGTAAGTTCTAACAAAATTTTAACGTTGTAATATCTTAACTATAAAAGCCTGGGCGACATCCGCGCGGATAAGACCTACAGCTTATACCTTAGTAACGGAGAGTTATCGAAGAAATCGTCAAGAAGCCTAAAAAAGTTCGATAATTATTAAACTTAGTTTTTTGGGTGGATTTTGGAAGGAATGTCCCTTATACCAAAATATTGTTTATTGCATTTCTTTGCTACGAATATGGAAATATTAAGTTCATTGGAGTTATTTATTTTTTAGTTATATTTTCTTTTCCCTACTGGAGTCCATGTGTAGAGAAAAAAAAATTAACTGCCGAAAAGGATCCGTCCGTGATATATCATAGTTTTGAAGTAACTCTAAGTGAGTAAAACCCTTGATTCGTTACAAATTATATTATTAGGCATAATCCCTAATAAAAGTTTGAAAACTAATATCACTTACAGTGCCAACTCGACTTGGAAAATGGGCTACGGTATTAATTCGTCCGTAACACGATGAGGCAAAAACTATTATGCGCGCCTAAAAATGCGCGTAAAGATACGCAACACGCGCACGTGTAGTGATTGAAAAAAACAAGAGCTTATACACAGGTTGTTTCCACGCGAATCTTTTTGTACGGGTGAGTAACAGTTTATGTATTTTCGTGGTGTTACTGACCAATTGTGTAGTTGAATATTTTAACATGGAACCTAATATTTTACTCAACGTTTATCAGAAGTGTGCGTACACGTGGCGAATGAGGTCGTCGCATATGTACATTAATATACAGGCCCAGATACCACAATGTAACTAATTTCAATAATATCTATACATCACATGAGGGTTCAGTCGATGTAGGTTACCGAATTTGAGTATATCCTAAATATCACTGAACCATTACAAGAAACAGCAACAACATCGCACCGGCCCCACGTGAATTAGAACATCAAACAATTAAAAGACAAGTGGTTTGGTTCTACCTTAAACGCTCTTTTGTCCAAAGCGGTCCATCCAAAACCCCTTTGGCTCCAGTAGTATTCTGTGGTTAAACCATAACAGTTATAGAAGACAATTGAGAACAATATAAGGCTAATATAAGTAACTGTTAAACCTTGATAGCAAAGATCCGGTAGCTTGTTGTTATGAATTTGGAGATTAAATAACAACAATCATTTATAGTGTTTTCTCTTTTATTTTTTTATATATATTTTAGGATGAGCATATTTATGTCTGGATACTCATATAAATACATCATTGCCACCTCGGTGTTAGGTATATCCATTGTACGACCGTTATTGTGTGGAATATCAGCATATATTTTTGATATGATTTATGAAATATAATTAGGATTTCCCACATTTGTGGTATGGAATTTTAAATAGTTCCGGTATTCCAAAGTTTTAAATTGACTTTTTATTGATTATTTTTAAAAATTCGTTATGTAAATCGACCAACATTATGTTAAATTACATAAGAATGTAATGTAATGCAATGTAATGTAATATAATATAAAGTAATCTAAAATAATAAAAATAATGTAATATAATTTAATGTATGATGTAATGTAATATAATGTAATGCAAAGTAATGTAATGTAATATAATGTAATGTATAATTAAAACAGTTTTTGTTTGCAGATCTAAGACGGCGGGAAGGGTTATATGGATTGAGAGGTTTCAAAAGATAGGATGGTTGGTGATATCTCAAAGCTTTAAAACAAAGTATGAGAATTTTAAAGTCAAGAAACTATACATTTTTTCTACTTAATTTTTGCACTCAACTTTCTGGGTTTTCAGTCTAGTGGGATTTCAGAAAAAAGTTTTGAGGTAATATAATGTAATATAGGCCTAATGTAATTTAATATAATGAAGTGTAATATAATGTAGTGTAATTTAATGTAATATAATGTAATGAAAGATAATGCAGTGTAATGTAATGTGAAGTAATGCAATGCAATTTAATAAAATATAATGCCTTGTAATGTAATATAATGTAATGTAAAACAATGTAATGCGATGTAATATAATGTAATGTAATGAAATGCAATGCAATACAGTGCAGTACAATGTAATGTACAGTAATGTAATGAAAGTAATGCAACGTAATGTAATACAATGTAATATAATGTAATGTAATAATGTAATGTAATGTAATGCAATGTAATGTAATGCAATGTAATAGTTTAATGTAATAATGTAGTGTAACGTAACGTAAAACGTAACGTAATGTAATGCAATGTAATGTATCATTGTGAACTCTAGATTAATGAAAGTTACGAGAGATATTGAATGGGCATAAAGGCCTACGTAATAAATAATGCAGTAATTTAGACAGTTATGTTAAACGGTACTAACACGTTGACAATAAGCAATTTGATGTTTTTCATTGATTTTTTATGGTATTCAAAACACCTATATCTCAAAAAAGGTTTACAATAACATCGGATGTAATATTGTTTGATTTAACAAATGTCTTTGCCTGCTAAATTTCAAAACAACTGAACCAGAAATTACGCATTAAACGTGATGGGGTCGGATTCACCAACCACCGGGAGGGAAGTACAGATTCTTGGGATGCATCTGAAATAAAAACAATGAAGTTGCTCCTTCTTGTCTTATCTATATCAATTAGTGATTACTACTTCTGTCGAATTTTTATGATACCAAAGCGAGAAGAGATGGCTGCTAGTTACTTTAATAACAAAAGCTATTACAAAATTCATAATTTGTAAAATGAAAAAGATAAAAAAGCACAAACAAAGGAGTTAAACTATTCGGCAAGTAGTTCCTTTACGTTTTGATTCCTACAGATTAAGGACGGTCGCCAATTGTTCTGTTATCTATTTTATCTTAATTGTGATCCATCTCTATGCATATGAATATAAAACGGCTAATCAACGCATTCGATTGTTTAACTGAATCCGTATTTGAGTTCGACGGCGATCGTGGTTTCTTAAACGTGGGCCCAGTGGCGGTCACAGCTGTTAGTCTATCGTACAACTAAATACGGAAACTCTTTATTTTCGCGATTTTATAAAATAATTAATTTCATGTCCATTAATATTTGCGATTTCGATTTTTCGATTTTTAAAAATCATGTTGCTATACATAAAATAAATAAATAACAATAGTTACCATTCTCATACGATGTGAATGCATCCTAACTACTGTTGAATCTCTTATCACTTTGGTGTCATTTAGTGAGCCCTCATAATGTTGTTTTTTTTAATTTAATCCAGGGGCGTATTCAGGAATTGGCGAAGGTGAGTGCTTGAGCCTGGGTTGAATTTTGACAAGCCAAAAAAAAAAAAAAAAAACAAAATAACAAAAAACAACCCCCCCCCCCTCCACACACACGCACCCTCTTCGGTGTGTATTTTATGATTTTATGGTGCTTTTACCTGCCAGTATAGGCCTTATCCTCTAAAGTTGGGGCCCAAATTTTCAAATTTCCATCCTAATTTTATAGTTTTCTGCCTCCGAAGGGGTGCTCGATCGCCTTGAGCTCACCCTGGATGCCCCACTGTAACCATACGTTAAATGGTTCATTTGAAACACATCTTAATATAAATTAATGTATGTAATTAAAATTTAATTTTGAAATAAATTTATCTCTAATATTAATAGAGCAAACTCCATTAAAGATGTATTGTCACTTAAAAATGACCGAAAACTCAATGACATTAATTTTGAAATTAACTTGCTCATAATAAAGTAACAACAAATTTAAAAACTTGAGAATAAAAATTAGTGTATCTAAATATTATTTAATAAGATTTTTACACTGAAAAATGATAAAAATTGAAGAGGCTTCCAGTCTTTTTCAGGGTTATGGCTGATTTTTAGCATATAACATGGCAATATTTGGGGTAAATAATTTTAAAATGCCCTAATTTCTAGTTTCATGGTCATAATGTATATTTCTTCGAAACCAGCAGGTTATTTTCAAAATCCATTTTTTTTGTCATTTTTCAAGTGACAATACATCTTTAACAATAAGACTCCTATATATAGAAATATCTACTTTTGATTCAAAATCAATCCGGCCTGCCCTATACAATTTTCAAATAAAAGAACATGGTTGTTACGACGCAGAGATGACGATTTCATGTACTTACGCAAAAATCGCAAACATTTAAGGCTCGCAAAAATTATAACTAATTTTAAAATAGGATCCCCTATAATTGAAGCTAATGAAACGTGTGTTAAGGGATCACTAATATCTTTTACTTATCGCCTCATCTCTAAATGCTAAAATCCCTCTGTATTTTTACCGACTTTTAAACGGCAGATGAAGAAATGACGAAGAAACGAAACTGCATAATCAAAGTTTGATCTTGGCATCTGCCATTGCAAAAAGGAACACATATTACTGCTCTTTTTTTTTCATAATTCTGAATATTTTCATTAATTATTTTAAACTTTGAAAGTCATGAAAAAGCAACAGGGTGATAAAACGATTAAATAACTATGTATTAGACCACTTAAAGATTCAGTTATAGCATTGTACATAGAAATTTAAAATTGTAATGAAGCGACCTATCATTTCAGAAAATTGATGTAGGCTATATATTATGTTGTTATTTTACAAGGCCTATACATACAACATTTCGTTTGCCCCTTTTCTACCGCCCCTATAAAAATATTTTCAACTTATTTTAGCCCCAGTTATTAATTTTAGAAATTGACATATTCGTATCATAAACTAAAAATCGTATTGTATAGTTCTTAACACGATAATGTGTATTCCATGTACAGTTGTATTACTACAACATTATTTATTGGTTCCGATTCATTATAATTATGCATCTAGTCCTATACTTCATTTTTTGAAAAAAGTTAAATGTGAACACACTTTCTTTAAAATAAATACAATACCAGGTAAACTTGTAAAATTAAAATTATATTTTGAAACATAAAATATACATAATATTATCCTTATCAATAGCTGTTTAAAAAGTAACCTGACTTGGCATGTTATGTGTTGGATGAAGATATTGTAAACAGTCTCGTTTGATGCACTATTTAAATCGATACTTCGTATACTACTACGCCCGAATTCAAATGAGACTAAACACCTATAGTCCTACTGTATTTAAATTATAGAGAATAATACTGCTTACGTCACAACAATAGAAAACAATAAGTGTCTCCCTTTGATTTCATAATTACGGTCATTTTATGCCTGAATGATTTTGTAATCGTGTTTTATAGAATAGAAATTTTGGAATGAGACATATCAGAATGTACTAATAACATAAAAGCTTACAATAGTGAACAGTGAAATTGTAGTTTAACTATTCAGCTTACAAGATAACAGTCAAAATACTCCTCCTGTAACCTTAACTTTTTACCCCGTTCCCGTAATCTTGACCTTCACCCGTCCCATAATCTTTGACCCCGTTCTTGGAACCTTGACCTTTGATCCCGTGACCCATCTTTGGCAATTATGGTCTGAACATGGTTCCACCAGGTTTGGAGTAGCGATAAACAGTTATTTGACCTTTGAGCCCAGTGACCATGACCTTTCCAAAAAATGAACCCCTCAAGGTCAATTTCGCAGTGAACTTCTTATTCACCCTCCAAGTTTAATGGAGGTCGGACCAAGGACCTGGGGGAGTAGAGGAACAAACAGACAAACGTTGCTCAAATTATAGTATGATTAGTTAACACATTTATATTTAACTACTGGTACCAATTATGTAACATTAACTCTAAAATATTTTTTTTCATAAGTTAGCGCCTATCGGTTGACCGCATTTTTCGTTATTGCCAGCAAGAAAAAGCACCACATATTGCTTTTACGTAACATTAGAGAACTCTAAGACAACAGTGAAGACCTACTGTAAAGCTCGCTACGTTTATTCAATACAGGCCTATTGAACAATTGCTGGCGGAGCTAACGACGTTATCCGCGGCTGATACCATGGGCTTATCCGAGTTATAGTAAATTATAATAAGCATACCGAACAGTAATCCTAATAAAACCACTATGCTGTAATCATACACAATAACTTATTGAGCAACAAAACATTCTTAAAAACATATGCAGGAGTCAAGGATACATTGAACCGCGATGTGGGTCATAAGGGAAAAACATTGCTATTTAAGATATCAATTTATTAAAAATATTTCACCTATTTGAATGATGAACTATTTATGAATTGAAATTGCCAAATTATAATTTAAATAAGGATACTAATAATAATCACAAAAACATTTTTCGGAAGATTGGAGAGGTATCAATACAACCTTCGATACACCACGTGTGTATAAAAAAGAACTTTTAATTTACTCAGAAAGACTTTTTAACCAATAGATGTGATCGTCCTCAGGACTAAAGTGACTCCTTCATTCCTAGATATAAGGTTGTTATAAAGTTGAGGTTCGACGGTTATAGGCCCTAGCTCACAGCAAGTTGCGCCAATAAATATAGATTTTTCCTAACAAAAAGAAAAACATTACATGCATATAGGCCTACAAAAATATGAAATCCTTTCCCCGTGATATATAGCAAAAAAAAAAAAAGAATACCGCTGATCAAAAAGGTCTTGAACCAGATTGTTACTAATAATCAAGGAGTTTAATGACCTTTTAAGTGTTAAAACACTTGACATGTGCCTTTAAACAAGCGCACGTGTTGCATTTACAAAGGTGAAAAAAGTACTAGCAATTACAGAAACTGTAGGATAATGCTCTATATTTGTACTTCCGACAAGTTATCGGTAATCATAACTGCAGATCTAATGGGATCGGGAAGGGGAAAGCGTCCCCCTTGCTAATCAAAGAACAAAACACTGCCCATTTCCACTTGTTTTAGGATAAAGACGTACCAAGACAACGGCATGTTGATACAGTGCATTTTTTGTAGAATTTTCTGAATTATGTGTACATTTAAATTAGAGAGTTTGATAGAAATTTACCTTACATTTTCAAAGGAATGTAGGGTACCTCACTGGCTTATCACATTAAATGTTTATATACAGTAGTAATATACTGTATAGCTAACCGTTTAAGTGGTAACTAATCCAATTATCCATTGTCATAATACTTGACGAAACTTTATAACGGGGATGTACACCTAATGAGTGTCAATTCCGTCCATATTCTTCCGTAATGTCCTCAGCCAAATGGTGGCGTTCAAGAAAGTAAATGAACTGCAGGTCTCGCATCTAAAATACATAATAAAGTAATAATCTAAACATAGGCCATAAATGATAAATGTGTTCATTGGATTCAGTACAGATGTTGCGAGTAGATTTACTTCTGTATGATCCAAAAAAAAGTCGAGATTGTAAGAAGATTGAAATTTACTTAAACGTTAGTAAAACAAATTTACCATGAATTTACCATGTAAAATTTTGAAATTAACATGAATATTGTAGATAAAAGTGTACATAGGTTTTAATTAAGATTATGTTAATATTATATATTACAGTAGATCAACTAGTGGTCTATTCTTTAAACATTATACTTTGTGTGTGTGTGTGTAAGGCAATGCATATGCCCAGAAATAACATAAAAAATGGAGAAAGGAGAAAAATATTATGATTGGAGCGCTAAAATCGAAAGTGAAATGGAAGTGAAATCTATTTATTTTTGGTCATCTAAATTAT